>JAMKCH010041257.1:0-24032 GCA_023653785.1 Ophioderma brevispina
TTTTACCGCGTTTTTAAAAAAATTTATTTTACTGAGAAAATTTGCACTTTTTTAGACTCAGTGCCTCAGAGATGAAACTTTCACATTAAACTAATGTAAATGATCCCAAATCGATAATTATTTTTATACTACTAACTTGACAGTAAAATTGATTTGCAAATCGGTTGGACTTGCCATTTTATTGATTAGCTATTTCTGGGAAAAGTCCTTTAAAAAAATAAAAAGCGCATTTAGATTTACTGGAATTCTAGGATCCATCAAGCCTAAAAGGCCAAATAAGGGTTGAACCCTACTCAATATCACTACCAGATCTAGAGGTGTTTTAGGTCATTCGAGGTGCTGAGTTCAATCTGCTGCATGCAAATTGATAAGTTGGTGGAAAGTGGTGAAAGCTTGTTTTAAAGGGACCTACCGATGTTTATGATAATCTTAGCTTTTTTAATACGATACAAAGTTGCACATCTTCAGAAATTTCAATGTCACATTAAGGTCAGGATATTAACTTTGTTTTGATTTTTTTATTAAAATGTATGGAAAACCTCTACCGCTCAAATGATTAAAGGGGTAACTACCTGATTTAATTAAGAGCTGGTGAAGTAAGCACCAACGTGGGTGAATATTTATTGCACCTTAAACCTTTACACGTGGATGGTGACAACTTGTAACAGACAGCATCATAACGGATAATATCGTTTCCCGTTTCTTATTTCGCACAATGTTCTCCAACTTCAACATTGTTTAGTTCAAATTCGTCCCAAAATCGAAACTGTACATTTGCCAACCAGATTTCGTCTTTGGACTTTCAAATAGTCGATAGTCAAACGACTTACACCTATGGTACTTCAATTTCGTTCCGTTTATGAATTTAGTCCGACCTTCAAAACGGCTATATAATGGGTAGTTGGATTACGTCTGTGGTCAGGGGTTTCACCTTGGTCTTTTTCAATTCGTCAGGTGTTTCGGGGTGAATTTTCTTGTCTTACGTTTGTACTTTGTGTTTTTTCATTCGGTTTAAGTCAAATATTGACTGCTCCCAATTTTAACATTAGCCAAAATTAAAAACGTACATTTAAACATAAAATATGATAAGACCTAATTTAAATCTGGAATTGATTTTTACCTACAAACCTCCAAATTAATTTAAATCCTGTATTTATATAGATTGCACCTCTCCTGATTGATACAATCACTAACAAAATTGTCGTCATAACGTCACTTCCTATCCTGAGAGCTATTTCAAATGTTAGACCTTAAACGTATGAATGATACCCGCCCAATGCAGGCCTATACGACGAATTCGAATGATATTTTTATGAATCCGGATGACCAATGACGAAATCGGTTGGCCATGTACAACGAAATTGTATGACCCGACGAATGTGAATTAATACGACGAACCGGTGCGATCATTGACGAGTTAGAGCGCACCAGGTTTGAAGATGTTTGAACAAAGACGAAATCGAGTTGGCAAATGTATAGTTTCGAGTTTTTGGGACGAATTTGAACTAAACAATTGTTGAATTCGAATGAACATTGTGTGAAATCGTAGACTTGAGCAAGTCGTTGGGGCGCTTGTGTTCGTAATACGTAATCCGGCAATGTATTATTGTATTTATTTTAAAACAAACCACAGAATCAGAATATTTGCTGCAGGTTGCAGCCAACACCCTCAAGTCACAGATACTAAAAATACTGAATAAGTAGGCCTATCTGTTATCTTGAACACAAAGTTGGCCATGGCCCTAAAATAAGGACATTACTCCCTCAGTATTGTCTTCCACCACCATTACAATAGCTGCCACAGTCACAGATCATGCTTTATGGGCTAAATAATTAGGCTATGCTGTTCGCCACCAACGACTTGACACTATTGTAATTAGAAACACATGTTTTGTCCAATTTCTCAGGAGTAGGTGTGTCTGTGGTTGTCACTCTTATAAGACAAGACCAATAGGATTTGAGCAGGACAATTCATTATCACAGTAGTGAACAGGTAAACCATATCAATCAGGAAGAATAATATCAATTGCTCAACTTTTCAACTACATTAATTTAAAATGATAATACGCAGAAGACAAAGTGTCGACAAAGTTTTGTTTTAAACAAGCTTTGCCAGAACCTTTTTACAGTGATATTATAAAAAAAATACCCACCCATTATAAAATGGTATCAACTCAATGTGAATACTGCATGCATTTCAATGGAGCTGTACTCTAAGGTCAAAGTTCAGGGCATCATTTTGGATTCATGCTGATAACATGCTGTGAAACTTGACCATGTTACAATAATGAGTAAACCATACATATTCTGGAAGGTCAAACTTATGCAAAATGTTAATTTCAGTCATTGTAGACCTGGAACTGGATGTTAGGGCCTACATTCCGGGGTTACATTCAACGGTTCCTAGCAAAGCAACCAATAACATTTTACTGTGTAGTGCCTTACTGCTTTTACTCTGCCCTCAACCAAATTCACTACAGCTCTGCTACCAAAAGCGTGAAAAATTAATTAGGGAGTGGAAATAACCATGAATATGTTGATTATTTTGGTAAAACTATCTGTATAAAATTTTTAGGTAAAAGTTTGTTGTATCTTGTTGCGTTAAACGGAGTAGCGTATTGATTCTGGCCGATTTTTTTTCCCAACAAAAACATTTTATGTGGCAAGACCATCTAAGTTTGTATGCCTGAAGACTCTAACTTGTACACAGCTTGAAGGTTTAGAATTACTTGTAATTATTAAATAATAGCAATATATTTTCAATAAAATATTTTTTTTCAATCATATCCATACAAAAAAAGTGGTGCAAGCAGATAAACCCTGAGAAATCAGGGTTTATCTGCTTGCACCACTTCTCAAAAACTACTGAAGCTGTGAATTTCATTCTCATAGTGAATATTAATTATAATCTTTTGTATAAATTGTACAAATCCCATGACAATCCGCCTACACAAACCAGAGATATGAACGATTATTAAAGGTCATCTGTTTTTCACCCATTCCAATGGGATTTACACAGTTAACATCATTTGTCCGTTCTGCTGTCGGGTGAGGGATTTTCAAAACACAATGAATGTACTGCTGTATTCATGGCATACCATTTAAATATTAACAACTAAGGAAATACAAAATGCACAGGATATTAGTTTTTTGTATTTATTAAGTGGCAAATAGGCATTAGGAATAATAAACGTGCAATGATTGAGCCTACCGTCGCATTCTAAACAATTATGATCAGCACAAATCAAAACGTTGCCGTATGTCTATCTCTACCTGTGCATTTGTTGTGATTAATATCTAAATTTGTAAACTAACGTGGCACAATGTGTTTAAATTCATACATGAGTCACATTCTTTTTTACAAGAAATGAAATTAAAATATGCTAGTGGACATTGAAAGTCCGTTGTCGGCAGTAACCTGTTTGCCTGGCATCTTTGGCCAGACCCAAAAGGTTGTAATGACACGACAGATACGATTTTTTACATTTCTTTGGGGACGGTTCTATAAAGAACACCCAATTGGAGGAAGAAACGGGCCTTATTTTCATTGAAAACTTAAGCTAAGAGGATCACACCTGTAATTTAGGATTGATTTCTCTACTTGACTTGAATCTTAAAATTTCATTTCAGGCAAAATCCCTTGTCTTTCTTTTAAAATCTGTTCATGTACATGCATTATTCCCGACAATTAATATTTAGCACGGTAACCCTGTTGTAGAATTAGTAGTCAGCTTAAAGGGATTATACTAGATATCATGTAAGATATCTGTGCAGATCCCAGCACTGACATAATTTAGTTAGCATATCACCTCAGGTTAGGTATCACTTAGTCAATGCACAAGATTGAACCACAATCTATCTGATGTACCGATAATCACGTAACTCTGTAAATACCATTGGAATGGATGAAAAACAGAGGGTCTTTTAACAATCGTTTATATCTCTGGCTTGCATGGGCGGATTGTCATGGGATTTGAACTCAGTTATACACAAAAGAGTATAAATAATACCTCTCATGGAAAAATAAAATTCACAGCTTCAGCAGTTTTGGAGAAATCGGAGTTTATATGCTTGCACACTTTTTTGGGACACCCTGTAGGTTATAAATACTCTCAAATGTGGACGAAAATCATACAAAAAACAGTATACTGTGAAAATTTATTCTGTAAGTGGACCAAAACTCTTTAATGAAAACTAACACTTCTCTAAGTAGCAATTTTAATCAGGTTCTGGATGTAAAGATAAAGTTTTAGTCTTCTTTGTATTTAAAGGTTGTCGGGAAAAAATGTTAAATTTCACCATTACTTTTGCTAGCAGGTGGTGATGGTTCTATCCCTATCTCCAACCCTTGTGAGCATTTTTCGAACGTTCAGGAGCCTGATACGGAACATAAATCTATCACATTCGCGGTTTTTTGAGCAAACATTTGGGGGAAACTGAAATTTTGGTTGGCTACGAACCCCTTTTTGGGCACCACATGCCGTCACATACACGCACAAATGACAATCCAATTAATGTATGTATATACTGCAATATGAATAAGTCGAGTAGTATAAATACAAAATAAAATAAAATGCATGAACATACAGAGTAGTATGTTTCCTGTGATGGTTAATAAGAGTGAAATTAATTCTGATGCCATCATAGCTCTACACACAACTGGGCTTTATACTAGAAGAATCAAATTGTTCCTGCTTTCATGAAAAAAGTCCAAATACTAAAACAATGTACTATAATTACTAATTATTATTAACCAAATGTGCCATGCCACATAGTTGTAGTCTAACCATGACATGGTTGAGTAATCAGTGGCCAAGGTCTTGACCACATGCAGTGTTTAGGTCATTGGGAGCATGTACTTTTTTTTAAAACTTTGCAAGGAGGAGGGACCTGCAACCTTGTGCATAATTACACAGTCTTACCAGTGACTTGTGGGAGTGCTCTGATTGGCTGCTACCCAGCAGGGGGTTAGCAGGTCCTATCTTTTGAACTGAGCAAACTTTTAATCTAATTACAAATGTTGCCAAGGCTGGTAGGGCAACTAGAAGAAAAAAATGAAAGGCACACCTTTCAGAGAAACCAAAGCTACTGGGAAACATAAGATGTGTATGTGAATACACAGCTAAGCTTACGAATTGGTGATCTGGAGGAGATCCAATTAATCCATTACTGAAGTCCCCAAGTGGGCTATATTCGAATAATTAGTGGACCATTTGATTTGATATACTGTTTTGCCACATACAGTGACCCAGCAGCATGAAAGTACTAGTTGGATAAGACACACCATTTTGAAACTAAAGTGATTTTTTACTGAAGTCTCGCATAGTAAAAGAGCAAAGGGATACCATTATTTTGACTCCCGAGCACACCAGCCTTGGACAAGCTAGTGAAATCGAAAAAAACGGTGAAAACCTTATATAGCAAGAATAATTCTTTTCAGAAACTTAAGTGTCTATCATTTGACAGCACTTTAGTTACACGCTCTTTACCGTGATAACAAACGATCTTAATTTATATGATTCATGATCTTCAGTCTAAACAGGTCCGGGCGGTCCTGCCTATCTGAAGTGACGGTTATCGGTTAGTTCTCGGCCCATCGGAGTGTGAAAAGTAGGGCCTTTCAGGTTAAAATATACCAAAAAATAAGGGTCATTCAGTACACAGCCTGAATAAGAGTGGGTTTTTGCATCAGTATGTAATTGAAGAAGGGGCTGTATTGAGGTTAACAAATAGGAGTGCATCTCTTCCAGAGTTTCAAACCCTCCATGAACTTATTTGAAAAATGTCAAAATGTGCGCGTAGCGTGAGCAAATTGAATTGGATTGACATTTAAAAAGTGGCTCTTTATGGAAATAGTGAAAAAAGATGGGTAGCAGAAGAAGAAAACGGGTGGTTTGGTTTTGGTACTGAATTATTTTGAAAAAGGGGGTTATGGGGAAAGGAAGACAGTCAGCACAAACAAAGTGCGGTGGGGTCAGTGGGTACAATAAAAATTTGAAAAAGAGGGGTCACTGGTGCCCCCCCCCACTACACCACCACCGGGAAAAGGTGGAAACGGAAAAATGTTTAAGGTTTATGGCCTTCCTTGTTACAGGCATGGCTTTCGGCACAAGACAGAAAACTGTTTTAGCACAACTGCAGACTGGTTCATGGGTATTTCATGAGGAATGATAAGTACACCAATTGTTTTGGAAACGGGGCTTTCGATCTGAAATCCAAGCATTGCCCAAGTTGTGCTAAATACCAGTTTTCTCTCTTGTTTCAGGTAGGGGCCGGGGGGTAGGATGGGGGGGTAGGACCACGTTGGCGCGAATTTGGGCATTGGGGATTGCCATGCCTAAAGGTGCGTGTCACACAGAAGGACAGCTCCTAACCTAACCTCTTCCCCGACTACACAAGACCACATTTTTTCAAATCGGACTACCGTCTTGTTCAAACTGAAAAAGTTCCAATTGTATCCCCGACTCAAGGATATTGTATTAGTATGCGAGTTTCCCGTCGTCAACGAGACCAAGGGGTGCTGAAACGCCTAGCAAGGCGCACCAGCAGAATAAAATCAACAACAAGATCAATCGCCACGTGTTCAGTCCCCGATCAGTCACAGACCCTTGAATACGACGGCCAAGTTGTGGAATGTCGCTGTCAAGACTGCTCGTCGATGTTCGCCGGTTGGACGCCAAGAAAGGGTACTAGTCCACATAGAAGACAACCCGCGAGCGCGACGCGACCGACCGGACCTCTACCCAACTACAACAAGACAGCAATTGTTTTTTTTCCAAATCGGCTGCCGTCTTGTTCAAACTCAATACAAAACTTACAAGAGATGGTCAAGCGCCCAGCAATAGGCGACGGCATCAGAAATCAACAAGATCAAGCATGCACTTGTCTGTTCCCAATCAGTCGCAAACCTTAACAAGACAGCACAAGTTGTGACATTGCGTTCACGACCTTCCCCGATTCCAAACCCGCACAATTTTTTTTAAGCTGCAAGAATTTTGTTGGGCCGTTTTTTTTCAAATTTGGCCACTTGCTTCCGACACCAAGACTGCAGTAGACTGTACAGGCCACTCCCAGACTTGGCCAAACTACACCGGAAAAGGAAATTACTCACGATTTCGAAAAATGGCCAAGCGGCACCATTTTGAACACGTCTGAAGCGGTTTTCTAGCAAAAGATCGGCTGTGTGCCTGAGCCTTAAGGTATAGTCACACAGAAGCATGTTCCCGACCCAACCACTCCCGACTACAAGACCGCATTTTTTTTTTTTCAAATCTGTTTCAACATTTGCAAAATGTTACATTTTTTTATCCCGACCCGGGATGATTAGTATGCGAGTATCCCCGTCGTCAGACGGAAGGGATGCGAAACGCCAAGCGTAGCACAGCTCATGGAATCAACAAGATCCTCATGTTTTAATTGGCGACGCCATTTGTTCAGTCCCCGATTAGCCGCCGACCTTGAAACGACGGCATATTAAGTTGTGACATGTCGCTATCATGACTGCTCGTTGATTGGTCACCGAGTTTGTGGACGCCCCAAGAAAGGTACCGTCACTTGACAGCAACCCGCGACGCGACCCAACCTCTTCCCAACTCCACAAGCCACATTTCTTTCAAATCGGCTGCAGTCTTGTCAAATTATACAAGACAGAGATGTTCAATCGCCGAGCAGTAGGCGACAAGCATGTTTACTTGTATCTAGTTTCTCAATCAGTCACAGACCTTGAAACGACAGCACAAGTTGCTGTTAAGACTGCAAGTGGGCGACTTATCTTCTGTACTCGCCGATTCAACATGTCCAGTTGGCTGGCATTTTCTCTCCCGCTTGGAGCAGACTAATTACCGACCATTTTCCACTGACAAACAACCAACTCATGATGCGCCGCCCAACTCATCGGCTACCGCTTCCAACCGCTCATGTGTTCAAGCCGACCTTCCCGATTCCAAAACCGCCACGATTTGTTTAAGCTGCAAGAAAAACTCGTGAGGGTTTTTTTCAAATTTGGCCACGTGCTCCGACCACACAAGACTGCAGAAAGACTGTACAGGAAAAATAACCAGCTTGGCCAAAACTACACTGAAACAGGAAACTTACGATTTTTAGAAAAAATGGCCCATCAGCACCATTCTTGAGCAGTCTGGAAGCGGTTTTATAGCAAAATAATGGGCAGACTACAGAAAGAATGTACAGAACAGGCCCACAACAGACCTTGCCAAAACTACACATGAAAAAGAAAAACTTGTCACGGATTTGTAAAATTGGCCCAATCGGGCACCAGTCTAAAGCAGGCTGGAAGTGGTTTCTAGCAAAAAATCGGCTGTGTGAATGAGCCTTGAAGAAAAATGATGATGCTCCTGGATAAGTCTGTTTTGCTGACTATTGTCAGTGCGACCATATCTTGGAACACACAACCAAAATGAACAATTTTTTTTCAGGCTGGAACCTTTTGATGATCCATTTTTGTATCCAGTGGTGTAACCAGGCATTTTCATTTGGGGGAGAGGCCAGGCAGGCAGAGCAAGAGCATGGGGAGGGAGGGGGAGGGGCAAACACACATTTCCCCAATGAACCTGTACTTACCTGTTCATGGGCAAAAAGAATGGGAAAAACATTCTAACTTGGGTTTGCCCCTTCCCCCGCTTGTACGTCACGTTTGGTAGTATTCTTTATATTGCCCTTTATGTTCTTCGAAATGATGATTCATCTAAATGCATTATAAATAGTCTTAACAAGATAATAATTATGAGTGTAGGTGAATGTTCTCTAAACAGGCGGGAAAAGAATAAGTTCCTTGAAATAATGTAACACCATATTCCCCTGTCGTTAAAAAAGTTATGGTTTAAAATTTACAAAAGTAAACAGTAATGAGCGCTGGTGGTGAAGGGAGTGTAAGTTTTGTCCGAGGGGAAGGGTGGAGTACCATTTTCTTTAGAAATTGGGGTGCAAATCAGTACGGATAATAGTAGCACTAATAATTCTGTTCAGAAACTATAAGGATATGTCCCTTTTTAATAGGGGGATAACAACCAAGAAATTTGAATATTTTTTGTAAAAACCTGCCATTTAATGGGTCTAAAAGAAATTGTTTGCTTGCTATTTTACCCAACCCACTTAAAAAAGCACTCTTCACAAATAAATAATCTAGACACTAAAATAAGTTTTATGACATTTTTTCAAGTTACTATTTATTTGGTAAAACAAGTAAGTGATAATTACCGGAAGATTGATTTAAAAAAAACATATTTTTTCTCTGATGAAACATATGATCATTCTTTGGAAAATCCTCACATAAAGGACAATATTTGGAGCAGAAAAAAGTAAACAAATTCTTAACGCTATACCAACTCTAATTTAGTTAATATTTGATTTTTCAATCTATCTAATTTGTCAATATAAGAGTGCCCTAATGACCAGTTGTAGACAAACATTACATGAACATCGAGTAATCAAGGCAAGCCCTCCTCAGAGGGGACCTAGGTGCTATAAAATATTAGTTCCTGATCATCTTTTTTTTCCAAAAATATAGGAAAAATTAAGGTATTTCACTTTAAAATAACTAAAATAAACTAATAAAATAACTTTCCACCAACGTGGGTGATTTGTATGGTGTATATTCAAAAATTAGCACCCTCAAATCACCTAAAAACTTCCTAAACCTTTGAGTCATATTAGTGGATCTTGGGCATTTGTTTGATATGCGATTAAAAAATTACATAAGGACAATTGGGTAATTCCCCTTTAAAATTCCACTTTCCACCAATGTGGTTGATTTTGTATGATATCTATTTGAATCAACACCTCAAATTGAATAAACACTTCTTAACCCTTTCAGTAAAATATTGGATCTTGAACATGGTTTCAAAAGCTTATATTTAAAAAAAATAAGGAAAAGGAAAAAGCGGCGGTTGGTATGCCCCTTTAAAATCACTTTCCACCAACCTGACGAGTTTGCATGGTGCATATCGGAATCAGCACTCTCGAATTGTCCAAAAAACAATTCTTAAACCCTTTTCAGTCAAATAAGTGGATATTGCGCATGGCGGCATGGTTGCTACCGCTATATTTAAAAAAAATAAGGAAAATCGGGTAAATTCCCCTTTAAATCCAATTTCCATTCACTGTGGTGATTTTGTTTGTAAGGTGTCTTTTTGAAATTACCACCCTCAAATGACATTAAAAACACGTCTCTTAAACCCTTAAGTCAAATATTAGTGGATCTTGCACATGGTTCATAAGCTATATTTAAAAAAAAATAAGGAAGTTTTTTTTTTTTAATGCCATTTTTAAAATCCACTTTCCACAACTTGACAATTTTGCATGGGGTGGGCAATATTCGGATCAGCACCCTCGAATTGGCCAAAAACACTTCTCAAACTTTAGTGTTTATCTTGAGTAAGGTTCCCTCAAATATGCCACCCATGGATCCCATACTCAAATTACTGGAAACAAACTTGTGATTTTGTTGGCCTTATGTTATGACCCTTCATATGGTTGTAAGAATTAAAAAAATATCTAAAATCCATACAATTTTCACAACTTTCAAATTAAAAAAAGAAAAAACCTAAAAAATTAAAAAAAAAAATGGTGCGACATTAATGTAAATTGCCATAGCTTGCCATCGCTGATCAAACAATAATATCAAAGGGGTTAGCAGAACACTAAGGCTACTACTCTAAACTGTTTTTGTTGCTTTTTACGTGGCTTCGTATAACCGAAAAAGTTCACATTTCTATACACTTTCTAAACAGCACTTGCCTAGCTTATTGTTTTGTCTTAAAAAGTAAATTTTCATAAAATAGGTAATTTAGCCTTTCGAGTAATTATAATGATTTATTTCTTTAACTTTATAAATGTCAAAAAAATATCAAAAAAAAAAAAAATTAGCTATTGAGGACTATGGATAGAATTGTCATAATTCTTTTGCAAACTTGCTTATAAAAAATAATTTGTCATGGCTAGATTACAAATTATGAATTAAACTTTTCTCTACTTTTTGCAAAAAAAAGTCTATTTTTTTTTGACACGTTGCACTAAATTAAGATTTTTTGTAAATTTTGCGGGTAGGTGACCTTTGAAATTATAAGCAGTCTCAAAAACCAAATAAATCTCATTTTGAGTGTAAAAGTAAAGCAGAATGTAGGCCAATTTGCGTAGATTTTGTTTGACGCGCCAAGCAGCAGTCGACAGTATCATGTTGCCAGATTTTGCATTCTTGATTGGGGGAATTATGTAGATGGTGTCCCACTCCTGCGTTCTAGCGTACCCTATTTTATCCTACTCATTTCCTTGTATTGATATTATAGGTGAAGTATAAACTATAAATTTATTCTAATAATAACAGAGAGTTTAGAAAGCGTCCAAAGAGGTGGAATTGTCCCGAGGGTCGAATCGAATAGTCTTTTGATCTTGGGACCGAATTGGTTGGCCGAATTGGCTTTGGGTCGAATCGTTTGGCTACTTGTTATGAATACAAGGCTCGTGATTGGCTGAAGCCACTGATCAGTGGCTGAAGCCGATGAGTGGCTTTTTTTATTGCATATGACATCATCGAATTACCGGCGTGATTTTTAACGGTTTATTCAGAGATTTTGTACAGTTTTCTCTTAAATGTGCAACTTTTGAAATTGTCACACCCGATGATAATTCGTTTTTTTATTTTTTAATATTATTGGTGTCAACAAATCGTAGTTCCTCGTGAATTGCACCTAAACAACGTCTTTTTCGTGCTTGTGTTATGGTCCATTAGTTTTTGAACTTCTTTTACGTGGCTATGCCTACAAGGTGTGTAGCACTTACAGTTGATATGTTAAAAGTGGAAAGTGATGGTCAATTTTCAAGATGGCCGCAATTTTCCCGCCAAAATTAATTTTGCATTCTAGATGAATTGTCAGACTGCAATCGGGATGGGGAGATCTTTTATCTAGCAGATTATTATCAGAGAGTATTTATTCAAACACATTGGGTCAACTTGTGCCGGGGGCCCTCCCTATGCGAAGTGATGGGTATATAATGTATCCAAAAATACGGGGTCATTCGGTACACAAGCTGAATAAAATGGGGTCATCCAGTATGAAACTTTAAGGGGGCCAATGATGTTAAAACTTGAAATTAAAATAGGAAATGTCTCTTTTCCAGAGTTCAAACTGCCATGGAATTAAAAAATTGCTGCCATGAAATTATAAATTTGTTAAAAATGTGCACGTAGGCTGCGAAAATTTTGAATTTGGGTGTTCAAATTATTTAAAAAAGTGGATAATTTTATGCAAACCTGTGATAAAAGTGGATAGCAGGAAAGAAGAAAATGGGGGTCATTTAAGCAATATTAGCACATTTTTTTGAAGGCGCCCCCAATTTTTCAAAAATTTGGAGATTTTTACACGGTTGCATTGGTAACTGGCTAGTAAACTATACCTGTGAATGGTTAAGCTCGAAAATGTCTGTGTCACAAACGAAGGAATTTTGTACTAGAATAATTATTATCGGGGATCCCCGATAATAATTCAACGACTGCTGGAAACGACCTTTGCAATGTGAAATAGCCGGGAAATAGCGCCATGTACGTGTCTACGCTCATCCATTAGTTGTTTTAATAGTTCGGGCAAGTCAAGTTAGAGGTTATTTTCTCGAGGTGGCACTATTTCATCATGGACGGACATAATCGTAGCATTTCCAGCTCTGCCGTTAAGTCCAATCTGGGATCCCAATTCTAATTACAAAATCGCTTATTTTGTGATAAATACGCATTTTTTAGCATTCTCGTTAGCAGGTATAGTTTCCTAGACAATTACCAACGTAACTGTGCAAATATATCAAATTTTGAAAATTGGGGGCGCTCTTCAAAAAATGTGCCAATATTGCTTTAAGAATGTGAACATTTTAAAAAGGGGTCATTTGGTAATAGCCTGAGTAATAGGTAGGACAGCAGCATAAAAAGGCGGCCAAGCATTCTAGGCGTCACCAAAGTCAGCATCTCACAGACCTTGACTACGCAGCTCTAACAGGGGATGTGATATGTGCTGCACAAGATCTCTACTACAAAGCATTATTTGAGAATGCTGCAGATAAAGTCGGCCTACATCTAAATGCCAAAGAGACGGAATGGAATACATGCCCGTCAATGAGGAAGAGAATCATCAACTTATCTGCAGTACACACGGTACCCAACTCAAAAAGGTTAGACCACAAGTACCTGAGGTCCTATGTTGGACAGCGAGAAAGACTCAAGAGTCGTGGCCTGATCGCTAATAGCATCGTTCCCATACTCCAAGAAGTGGTCAACATTTTGGTATTTGAAGAAAGCTACTATTTTTCTCATTTACCCTGTGAAATCTTAGGGCTAAAGGATATTTGGTTTGGAAGTTATGAGCGAAAATGTGCCCCATTTTGGTCGACCTATATTAATTTTACACATATAGGGCTAAGAAAATCATATTTTTAGCTCTCACATGAAAACGGGTTGAAATATCAGCGCAAAACTCTACAGATAGGGTTTAGAGGTGAAGACCATTCTATCAAGATGAAAACTTTATTTAATTAAATCGGGTCGTCCCCTTCTAATATATTGTATAATAACCAAAATATAGGCAAAAATGGCACATAAGTTTTATGCAAATTAGCATGTCTTGGCATGCTTCCTTTTTTCTACCTTTTTGATATGTTGTTCGGGAGGGTTTATACAACAAGTTACAGCAAGAAAACCTTCTGTAGCAGTTTTGTCCAGGTCATACCGTAGATTGAGTGGACTATAAACTAGATTTTCTTTATTGAGGTTGCGCTATTTTCCATGGGAAACTTTGCAGTGAAACCCAAAGTTGACCCAGTTAGTTTTCAATCTCACTTGCAAAGTAACTACTTATTGATTGTAACTACTTATTGCTTGATGTATTCGTAACCTCTTAACAGTTCAGACAAATTGCAAATTGACAGATCTGAAAGCGTTTTCAGATTCTGTAACACATTGTCGAATTTGTAACTTCTGATTAAATATTTTATTTTGAATTTCTAATGAACTTACTATTTACTAATTTGCCGCGAGTTTTTAATTGTCTATCGTAAGATATCATCGCAGATGAGTTTAACAATGTATTCTGGATAAAGGAGACTAGACGTTGTCAACCTCTCTGAAACCGTGGTCTTGAGTAGGTTGGTGTAGGGCATAGAAGTTCTATGGCTCATCCTGCGGGAGGCGAAGTACCCATCTGACTTATATACTTGCTTTGCTTTGATTATCTTGGTTATCGGTCTTTCTCGACTCCATCTGTAACTCTCTGTTTGGAACTCTATTCAACCCAACTTACTTAAAAAGTGACATTGTTATATCTAAAACGTTGGCCTTAGTATTGAATGTTTGCCTAAACTTAACAGAAGATTCGATCTTGTTTTCAAGAAATTCGACATTTGGTATTTTCTGTCATTAAACGGAATAAATAAATAAAATAAATAAATAAAAATAAACACATTGCAATCATTTGTTCCTAACACCATATTGCACGATTGGAATCAACTGAAATTTAGAAATGAGCTTAATTTAATCAGGATCATCGACCACATTTGTTGGTAATTAATTCAAAGATGCATTTATATGAAAGAGAAATACGCATTTTGGTCAAATGTTAATTCCGAAATTTGATTCGAGACATTTGAAATCTGCAAAATCTACAATAAGTTTTTCGTTGCATTGCGGATCAAATATTTCCAGATCTGGTGATGCGAGCGGGACTGCTTGAGGGACAGGAAGAGATTTTCTTAAATGCCACTGGTCAGTTGAGACACCTACCTCGTTTTGGACTTGCCTGCTATCGTCATCGTTCTCTATATAAAAAACAACATGCTGTGATTTTCTGGCGTTGCATCGGACTAAATCAACATCTTATTACATTAAGGACGGCGTAGTCAGCTTATTCACTTCAGGTGTGACTAATACATTCTAAGCATTCAAAAAAAAAAGATGCAAAAACCACGGTTCGAAAAAAAATGGGGGCGCTTCTTCTGGAACTGGTCATGTGTCTTAAGTGGCTGATTGGTGGACATATTAGGTATGTTTCAAGGATCAAACGTAAGGTTACTACATTTTAAGACCAACAATCCTTGTTGATATAAATGCAGAAAATTGAAGTATATCGTATCCTTTTTTAAAGTAGATAACACTTGAATTCTATTACAGAACGCTGTGATAAGAAAATAAAGGCTGGTGCAGTATTATCTACGGGCGAATAATGTGTCCGAGGTTATTGCAGAATAAAGGGGGGGGCCAAAGAACCGACCAATCAGAATGCTGCATTTCAAAAATGGGAAAGTAGAGGTAATAGACTTCTAACTAAAACTTCTAACGCACTACTAACCTTGGGTACACCTAAAGCATCAATCGTTTGCATTTGTTATGTAAACTGCTGAAAATACTCTTTAAATATCAAATATCCCTTCCATTAACACATCTGCAGTGATTATATTCCAATAAAGGAAATAGCTACTACACAGATTAGTCCCAATACAAAATAACGAGTAGCCAGGTCTCCTTGCTTAGGATGCTAAAGATTTTACCACAGTATCTCAATAAAAAGCCAATTGAAGTCCCAACCTGTCCCACATCACCGTTAAGCTGGCAAGATATGCAAAATAATGTCATTCCAAGGTAAGCACTGAAGGTCTGAATTGATTTTACGCGGGGAATTTTAAGTGATTGTATAGCATGTGGCATTGACAAAGAGGTTCTATATAGATAGAGAGGCCCAAAACGTTTACGTAATTTTTTAGAAATTCACCGTCTCGATGTTTTGCCGACCACCAAAGAAAACATAGAGCCAACAATAGAAAGCAAGGCTGCCTCCGCTTCTTCCACATACTGTGGGTGACGCTTTGCATATCCACCTAATCGGTAGTGATACAAATTAATTAGGTGTTAGAGGTGGCCAGGTGTTAATAATAGTGTACCTGTGATAATTGTGCTCAGATATCTTTTTTTATCATACTGCAAGGCGCGCTTAGGTGAAAAGAGGTATTTCATTGAGGCGGTTATTTAAATCAAGACGACTGGTGTCATTTTCATTCGTTGTGTGGCAATGGGTCGGACAAAATTGAACAACCCAATAGCACCCAACATCCAACAACTGAATTTTGGCGGATGGTTTGATCGAATTGACATTATGTGTGTATACAAGCACCAAATATAATTATTCCGTGCAATATTCAAAATGTCCGCGCCCAGCACGGACGACTGCGTTTTGAATGCGTCTCACCCCCTTGGGCATTTGAGGGGTTCTAATATGAATGGCTCTACTCGAGCACATGCTGAATAGCGGCTTTCGGGTTGACATTTAGTCTGCTTTTTAAAAACGTAGAATACAGTGACATTTTGAAACACAATCCGCTAAACTACTAAAATTCCATCACACACCTGATTTATTTGTGGCCACATGGCAGCTCCCATCAACCCAGCGAGAACAATAGGCAAAGCGTAGCGTGATGATCTCCGTAAGATCAAGAGTGATTTGGTAATGTATCCATCTGATAACATTTCATTCTCGTCACATAAACTTACGATTATCTGATATGAGCGAGATCATGACAAATATAGCTTGCTAGCTTTACTAATTGTGAATGTAGCGTTGATTGCCACTGCTGCATTGGCATGGTGTCCTGATGCATTTACGAAAGCAAATCAAAAATTATCATAACAGTAGTCTTTAAAACATTATTGATCAAAACACGGAATAAAAATAGGGGGATAAACAGAACCAAGTCTTTCGAATTGCTGAAATACACCCTTAAAATTCAAAGTAAAGGGCCACAATTCGATTCGGAGTGCTTGGTGATGGCGAATGGAGAGAGAAAGGTTGACGACTGAGTTATTGAATTATGTTCTAGGATCACGTATCAAGCGGAGGTAAGTGATAAATTTCATGAGAACGGGCAGTACGCTGGCCTTTGTAGCAGGTATCAATCAGATATACATATACGTTGGTCAGCACTAAACAGGGGAAATTATTTGTGATTATCGCAAATGGCTTATTATATCGACGAAACGAAACGAAACAGGCTCAGCGAACCCATTGGATTACACGACTTATTCCGTCGAGATTAAAAGGGTGATAACGGAATAAAAGAGTCTAATCCAAGGTGCGCTGAGCCTGTTCGTTTCGTTCGTTTGAATATAATATTGCCCGTAATGATATTCCTTCTTTACGCTTCCCGTTCTGTCACCTTACTTTAGGTTTTAAAACTGCGTGTATGCCAAGACAAATGGCAACATAAGTGATACTCTTGCAAAACGATTTTTGATTCCTTCTTATGATAATGCCTTCTAGCAACGTAAGTTCCGCACCAGACGCCACATCGCGCTTGCGTTGTATTGCAAACCTATGACATTTCTCAAGAGATCGCCGAGTAATGAGGCCACGTATTAAGGACTGAAATATGAAGAGACCTTTCAGAGTATTGTAGTAAAAACAGATGCCTTTGCTTTCAGTTTCAAAGTTGCATGTGTGCTAACAAAATGGCACCGTATTAACGCGTGCAAAAATAGCCACTTACAGGCACGTAGCCAAATGTCTAGCAAGCAGCACTGCTGTGCAGTTGACTTCCATTTCTGTAACTTGGGTCAAATAATAGCAGTACGTTAAAGAGACATGAGGAGATTTCCAGGAAGAAGCGCCCCAATTTTTCTCGAACCCCGTTTTTTTACATATATGGAATGCTTACCAATGTATTAAATTACACCTGAAGTGAGTGAATAAGCCGAATACGCCGTCTTTATGTAATAAGATGATGCTTTAGTAGTTTCTGTCGTGCACGACAGAAAGTCAAAGCATGGTTTTCTATGGGGAACAATTACGATAGCAGGCAAGTTCAAAACAAGGTTTGCGGTTTTCTTGCACCTGTTTGTCTAATAAACCTTCGAAACGTTCTCGGTAGGTGGTCTACAACCGATCCAGTGAAATTTGAGAGAAATTCGTATCCTAAAAAAATCTCTTCCTGTCACTTTAAATGTGCGTGTTCCGATCGTCTTTGGGACCCCCCTGATTTACCCGGAAGTAGTATAAATTTTTATATCAAATAAAAGGCCGTGTTTTTCTCATTGTCGTCCTGAAATTTGAGCCCTCAAATCCATTTCATTCCCAAGATACAAACAAAAAACCGCCGAATTAATGGTTAACCATCAATATTAGCACAATATTGAATAGGGCTTTGCAGTATGCATTATTGCTTCTATCATCAAAACCTTAAGTTTGTTTCCCACGGTACTTGATGGGGCGTATGTGCAAGTACCAGGCTCTCATATCAAGTAGAGAACACAATAGACATACAAAAGGAACAAGCACCTTTAACACCAATTGTTACCATTGTGGTTCCATCGTAACCAAAGAACGTCGTTCAACATATTTTATCCAGAACTTTTAAAACGTATCGAAAAAAATCAATAATGTGTTATTGAATGGAAAATTTAAAGTTTTCACTAACTTCGTACTAAATTTTTACATACAGACCAAAAATTGAGAAATAAAACGAATACAGAGATAGAATGCCAAGTCACTGGGAGCAGAGGGCAAATAGCAATTAGAATGCCAATGTTGTTGTTTCTTTACTGCAAGATATTTCAATTCACAAAATGATTGTCTTCGCACTGCAGCTGAATGAGAGAGCCTTTAATTGCCACTTCGTCGCCGAATATGAAAGCTCCCACCTCTTTTTGGTTATTATTACTTTTAAGGTGTTTGCATCGGATTTAAATGGGCCGTCGAATTTCTTAAAAATTTTGATATATAGAACATTTATTTGTGGCCGATAACAAATCTGCAAGAAAAAATAATGGCCTTAACCATATTCGTTTTGTGAGAAAAAGACTTTCAAAAAGTACAATTTTTAAAAACATAAAAAAAATGTTACATTAATTTACCACGCAACTCTATGTGAAAATGTGATTTTACCGATCTACAAGTGCTCTCCAAAAGAAAGCAGAGGGGCCGAACGTTTTTTTTCTGATTTTCACATATGTTTAGGTCTAATTTGCATACTTGAAATACCGAAATTAAAAAAAATGGTGGTCCACCACCAGATTAGTTTTCCTGAAAATGGACGAAAAAAGGACATTTTTAGAGGGAAAATTACCGTCGTCACTACGAGACGATGCTCTCGCGTTTTATTTTACTAACGCCTAATGTCACGGCACAAAACAAAAAATGGGTTGCGTGAAAGTGAGACGCGATTAAGCGGCCGCCGGTCTTAGAACTATTCCTATCAACAATCAAGTTCAACGCGATTTTGCAAACGCTTTTACAAATTCCGCTGTACATGAGAATTGGAAAATCGCTCAATGAATTTTTTGCGACGCTAAATCGCAAACGAATGCACGCTAGCTTGCTCAGCTCCGATCTTTCTTTAAAGGTCGCTTGCGCGTACTCCTTTATAAACCAAATCATAATGCCAACAACCTTAAAAGCAGCACTGACCCATTTATTTCAACTCCAGAATTTAAAGCTTCATTATGGTTTCTTCTACAAACTGAAGTGGAATCATTTTTTACATAGAGAGACCTGAAGCGCTGTAAATACCGATGTCTTTAGAATATTGGTTACTGTCCAATTACGAAGGGTCTACATCTTTCACATTCATTCAACCTTTTGGTATTCTAGTGATCGGTAATTATTTTCATTAAAGGAAATTTCTTTCCACCATTTTGCTCATTTTCCATTGCATTTTAGTAAATATAAAATACTGTGATACCAAGTCCAGTATTGTTGTCTGGCCATTGAAATGACTATCATATTAGTACATATGATAGTTGGACGATGTAAATCGTATATTAAAAACGTGTCTTAAAAATCGTGCTCAGATGATCCAGTTCCTTCAGATTGTTAATACGTTTTAAATGTATGAATAAAAAACTTTATGAATGCAAAAAAAATTGACCTGAACGTAGGAAAATCCAAAAGTGGCCAAGAATTGGTACTGTATACTGACTCCTAGTTAGATTTTTTTTACATTATAACAGTTTTGCATAAGAATAAGATACCCAAGATTTCATTAAGGTAAAAACAAAGCTTGATAACGTTTACGGCTTGTAATTGGGGGTTAATGTAATATTCGGATAATTTAGATTTTGGTCATAGCAATATGTGTCGGCGGCAGCGTCGTCGGCGGTCTGTCCGTCTGCATCCGCCAGTAACCTTTAGGTCCCTGACCCGATCTAGATAACTTTGTAACCACAGGACCTAAGCATCTACCGTTTCTTCTTGCCCTGGAACGGACAGATCTGTAGGCCAAGGTCAAAGGTCATACTTTGCATACAGCTTTAAACAGTCTTTCCAATTTCAACTCCAGCTACGGCCAAGTAATCATGTTACTGTGTTTGAGTAAGGACATGCAGTCAATGTTTAAGTGAATATATGTTAACAGAGCAGGTGTCGCTTCGTTGTTCGTGGAAAAAATGTCAATTTGTATTAAAAATAAAGAAGGTACGCCTTTTAAATTAACTTTTAGTTTTAACCACGTTAAAATTCGCATTTACTAACCTTATTGAGAGAATGCGAATTTTCGAGAATTTACTTTTCGGAAATCTAATTTCTCCGAAATTTTTTTTATGTTGAATATCAGTGATAATAATAGCCGCTAAGTTTACTTAATTCTAAAATGCCAAAGTTCGTACCCGATAGCTTTCTGCATCTATTAAACTCTCATCTCCTATCAACCACAATAAAAACAGATGTTTTTTTGCAAATATGTTCAAGTTTTTAGTTGAGATCAGGGGAATATCCTATTGTAATATACTCACAAATTACATAACCAACACAACCACAAACAAAGTCAAGAAAACGTCACACTTCAAATGAGTGCTAAAATCAAGGGTATTTCTGTGACTCGTAAACCACAGCCTCATCCCCCGACTTACAAAAAATTAGATTTTATATGTTTACATGCCAGCTGAAACCCCGTTATGGCCAAGTGTGTGACCCAACTCCCGCTTATTTTTTTTAACTTCAGATTTTAACATCAACTGCAGCAAAAAATTCGGCAATTTTGTGATTTCTGTCAGTAAACGGACAGTACTTACCACACAGTGGCCTAAGTGTGATACGACTCAACTTCGACATCAATGCCCCCATCAGAAAAACCGTTCATCGTCAGAACTCACACAGAACCACAAGTAAAATAAACACCAATTCACTGTCCATACAGAACACAGAACCATTAACAAATAACAGTCTAGCACATTATAGAGAATGAGGATAGTAGGGCTAGAAAAAAAAGAACTCAAATAAGTATGAGGACCATTAAGAGGCTACCTAAATCAACAGTACACCGAACTGTTGATTCATGGAAAGTCAGTATAAATAGTGCAAATGCAAAATATTTGTTAAAAAAACCTATTTTATAAAATACGACCTTCAATCGTTTTTAATCGTGCCGTTTTCATCATTATTGAACAACCATTTTTTGATAGCGTCCCTGAATTTTGTTTTTTGTTTTATGTACTTGTTAGGACTGGTAATAAGGCTTTATCACTTACAAGCGTCCACATACGCAATGAGATCAGCATTTAATGCTGATCTGGTGCTCCATCAACTGAGCGGGGGAATTCGTATGCGAAACGTAACTTGAAATGGCGTCACCCGGTAGACGGACGATCAAGCATACGCTTTGCTACTTTATACAGGATGATCGTGAGCAATTTCAACAAATCAGATGGTTACGGCCTCCTCTAACACTAAAAGTGATCAACATTTGCAGATCGTTCTAGCAAAAGCTTTGTTTCAGTTTAAAGAGAACCCAGGAAACTGAACTCGTAGAGCTTGGCCAGGCTAAGGGCCTAACCAAAACCGTACTATAGCAATATGTGTTGCAATTTACGTTTGGACGCTATTCTAATCAACTTCATATTGTATAACATAATACTATTGGTTTTTGCAGTGAGACAAAATAAAAATATTTGCATTTGCTATTACAATATTCACTCGTCATCAACGGTCTTCGACTGTTGCATATTTTATAGACGTGGCAGTATATTCTTTATCGCCATTAAATTCTCCAATATGTATAAATCTTCAATTAAAAAGAATTTATAAAATATGATGTACTACTTTTAGTGTTTGGCAGAAATTCACCAAGTTGGGTTGATGACAAAAACAAATAGTGTTTCCCTGATGGAGTGGGAACACAAACAGAAATGCACGAGACCGCTAAGAACCATTATATCACATCTTTTTCTACCCAAAAGAAAGACGGTGATCAATGATCATAAAGCTGACGGGCCCTATGGAGGAAAGTTGTCAATCCAGTGAAAAGCAGTAGCAAATACCATATCTATGGCTGACGTGAAAACAAAGATGGTGTACATACTACTTTCAATTGAAGTAGGAAGCAGTTTCTCATCCATCATTCACCAATGTCTGCATCCTTGGGCATGAATCCTCCTAAAGGAAAGAGAAGGCTATAACTGATACAGCAGGCAAAATTGCACTCAGAGCGTATCTCTGTCATCTGGCTCAGTAGAAGATTAAAGGCATTCAGACAGATGGCGCTACAAGCAACTCCGCATAATGCTCGGAGGGATTTGAATAGTTACACCTTCACAAACCAGGTGTAACCCGCCCGGGCCGTCGCTAGACATTTTGTCAGGGGGTGGTGTAAAGTGAGAAATGTTATTGCTGCATAACATGCTTCGAAAGCGTAGTGGTGAATAAAAACAATCCACTAACGGCGGCACGGTTTCGGGCCTACTTTAGGGCCTTGAAAATTGATCCAAGTCGATGCTCTTACAGACCATTTTTTCTTTGATTGTTGAACTGCACCCCGCAAGTGCCTTACCACAACCCAGGCTCAAACGGAAAGGCCCTGATGGGTGGGGGTACATGGCTCCGCTTATTGCCCTGGCGGGGTGCTGGGGCAACCCCTGCCTGGGGTCCATGGGGCGGAAGCCCCCGGAAGCTCCGGATTTAAGCATTCAGAACCGGGTGGTCCCGAACTTCAAAATGACCACTGTTTGAGGGGTAAATTGTACTCAATCAAGTAAAGAGCCTAGTAAAGACTGGTTTCTAACTTTGCTCACTGAGATGGGCAGTATATATGTATAAGCTTGTACTGTCAAAGGGAATTGCATATAGCGAGCACCAAAGTTTTTAATGTGTGTTTGCATGATTCGAGGCGGCTTCGGGGGGGGGGTCCAGAGGGGCGAAGCCCCCGGAAGGTCTTGGATTTCAGCTATTCAGAACCTTCAAGATTACCATCTTTTGAGGGGTAAATGGTAACGCAATTAGAAAGACTGGTTTCTAACTAGTAACTTTGCTCACTGAGTCGGGCAGTATAAGCTTGTACCGCTGAAGGGGAACTATACACAAATATTAACTACACCAATGCCCTTAAAGGATGGGGCGGGTGCATGAGGCAGAGTCCCCCTAGCCGTAGTCCAGGGGGCCGGAGCCCCCTCCCGCCGGCTCTTGGATTTGGGCTATTAAAAAGTATTTTTTGAAGGGTTTAAGTATAGTAATTAATCAAATAGACCTATAAGTGTATGGTGCTGGGGATCGATTCTGCTCATGCCAAACCGCTCATTAAAGGCATTTGTTGTCTAGCTATAATTTGTATACGCTCTGTCAGTCTCTACCCTCCCCCATTTTTTTCTGACCGCTTCAGCTCCCCCCCGACTAAAAATTCCCCCTTAAATCTGGTAGACCAAACTGGGGAATGGCCATGTCACATTAACCATTCATGATTACCGTTGGTTAGGCTTGGAAACAAACTAATTGGCTTGAGGGGAGCCAATATTGTGATATTTGGGAGTTAATGTAAGTCTGGCGTTCTGATGTCGTTCTCATTTTGTTTCATTCTTCCTTCCCCTTGGTCCTCTTTCTTTTCTCTTCTCCTTTCCTTCTATATATCATGCGGTGGCGCCGGCATGATATCTGCCTTCTCTCGATTTCTTTCTTATATATGCGGTGCACCGCATGATATATTTCCTTCTCTCGATTTACAGACGGCCCTCAGCCGGTCTTGTTCTGTTTTTTGATGGGTTCTTTCTTTCTTTCTTCTTCTGGCAACAT
>JAMKCH010041258.1:0-12217 GCA_023653785.1 Ophioderma brevispina
AGTTAAACATAAAAAATACATGAAAGCATTACAATTTTAACATAGAAGTACCTGAAATACTCTGCCAGTACCTATGCCATATAGCTTCACAGAAATCACATTTTATCCTGTTCCATGGTCTCATTTGACTTGATGTTGTGCTGTCCAAATGGGCCTACTTTAAAAGCTCTGGTATGGTAATTCCTAAGTAAAATTCCGCTTTAACTCTGCCGTCACCATCTCTACAGTAAATGTTTATTTTTGAGAAGGCTGGCAAGCCTCCCTCGCTTCACATTTCACCATTCAATACAGGGGTCCTATGTACCCTGTATTTGTTATGCATGACAGAAGGACCCTTGGAACATATAACGTGGGCAGTTATACAGTGTGCAGGCTTCCTATTAAGTAACTGTAAACCATGGTGAGAGTATTGTGTTATGGTTTGTTGGGTTTATGGTATGGTATTTCCTGAAACCAAAGGCAGGGATTCACAAATTGACTGAGCACAAAGTGTACATGTACTGCTGACAAATTGAATGAAGCTTGGAAACACTATGTCAAAAATTAGCATAAAAAATAGCCCTAACTCGAAGAAATTATTCCATTTAACAAATTAAAAAAGTAATACCTAACGAACAAATATCTATACTAAGTTTCATTCTCCAGCCCTGCCAATGTGCTCTCCATCACAACTGTGGATCACATTTCTCATGAGTGTTCTACCTTCCGCCCACCAGGGGATAGACTTCTTTTAACAGACGGCGATTCTTGGTACTTTTAGAAGCCAATTTAAATACAAACTCACACTTTTTTTGGACCTTTTTTTTAAAAATTGCCAAACCTAATAATTCCAATGGCAACATGTACAGATAGGCCAAACCACAGGAAATTCAAATTTCCAGATCACTTGTCTCCACATATTCTTTTATTTGGCAAGTTTTTGATTCCCATTTTATTTTGTATCTATCGTACATGTAAGAGTGCATGTCAAATTTGTGCCTCTGCAGGCATATAAACAGGAAAACGGAAAACAAGAAAACACAATAAACCAAAATCAGTTACAATCTTTCATACCATAACAGTACACCACCTTCTGTTGCCTCAGGGTATATATCCCTTAGCATTGCCAACTCATCTGTAAAACGGGGGGGTGGGGGGGGGGGGGGGGGGGGGGGGGGGCGGGGGGGGGGGGGTGGTCACATGCAACCGATCCTATCCGATTTATCAGAAATTTAATTGCTTCTAATAGAATCAAAATAACTATTGATTTCATCACTTCCTTTTTTTCCCTGAGTGGAAATAGAGAGCGGATTTTGGGCAACAATATCTTTCTGTAAATTAAAATGATATAATTTGGTCGACTCCCAAAACAGACAAAATATGGCACTATATTTTGGAAATAAAAAGTATTTGAAAAGTGATACATACAGAGTGGGAATGGTACAGCTCTTATCATTTAGTGAATCCTGTCTGGAAAGTAACAGAAAGTTTGAGTGCACTCAATTTTTGGGCAAGACTTCCATATGTACCCCCCTCGCATATATTTTTACATGCCACTAAAATGTTATTATTTTAGCCGTTTATTCCGTTTGATCAAACAGGGCAAAATATAAATTTTCCTATCAGAAATATATACTATTGGGGTACATATGGAAGTCTTTCCCCATTTTGTTGGTAGTTATGGTCATAATTTTTAAAGTTTGGGCATTTCGTGTTTTATGTCAACAAATAGAAGTGCAAAGTCTCACATAGACAAGTCTAAACTTTATTAAACTGTCCTTCATAATCAACTAAGGCTTAATTATATCATGATTTGATATTTACCCAATCATAGCCCTAAATGGTCCAAATATTGCACTTCCCGTACTTATCTGAAAAATGACGTGCCAAGGCCCACTATGGGTTTCCAGTGAACTTGAGCGACAGGGGCCCACTCAACCCAAAATTCATTACACTACCAGGAGTTCATATATGGAGTCCGACTCAGTCTGGATTTAAAGCCCCATGGCCACTCAAAACCCACTCGCTTCACTTGAGTGAATTTTGAGTGAATCAATCTATCTTGGCAAACACCATTTTGTCATGTACCTGTAAGGTTAGATTCACAAGCTGTTACAGATTATAGGTTAAAATACTTGACTGTATTCCAAAAGACGACCACTCTTGTTTTTTTAGATATAGGAATTGCTACAAATAAGATTGTGACTTACTCAATACCATTTTGTATCTTTTTCTTATCTCTTTATTCTAAAAAGTACTACTACTTTGCTTTGGAATGGGGGGGTCCTATGGCTCTTTCTTAAATTGATCCTCCCAATATATTACACAAAATGTTTGACTTCTTAAATGGTAGCCCAAGTTAGGTTTAAACTCACAATATAATGGGCATATTTGGGCAATGTCTATTTTTTCATTTACATAATAATTGATCCCAACCACTGCTTTAGAAGTGATAAATGTGGTATAAATTCCACTATAAAATAAGTATTTTTCAGATACATCAATTCTGAAGTTGCATTAGGTCCAAGTTAGATTTTCACAAATGATTTCCGGCCAGTATTAACCGCAAAACTCTGCAACATAGGGCAAATTTACTTTAAAAGCTCGAAATTTAGATAAAAACATGCAACAATTAAGAAAATAACATTTTACCCATTCCATACTCCATTTGAAAATCTAATAGCAAAATACTTTATCCTCTTTATAAGTTTTGAGTAATTGGATTTAGGTTTCAGAAACCAGATGTTCACCTAATTATGACAGAAAGCACAATATACTGTCACCATAGCAAAATTAAAGTTGTTGGTAAATATTTATAAATTACTGTTCAGTAATCCCCAAACTTGATGTTTTAACATGTGACAAGGCATGTAGACATATACTGGAGATGATTTCATTGGGTTCTGAAACTTTTAATAAGTTTTACCGAGAAATTCCTTCTAAATTCTGTCAAATTTGAGGGACAAAAGTTACCAAATAAAAATAGGCATTCTAGAAACTGATTAAGCTGCATTTATAAGTAGAATTTTCAATATTTTGCTTAATTGTATATTAGAAACATGCATTGTGAGGGTGTACATGCATATCCATGGATGTTAAAAGGATTTCATTTTCTTTTGGCATGCCAAGAAAAAGTTTGTGCTTATGACAGCATTCAAGATCTGACTTACGTTTGGCGGACACAGGTGTGAAAAAATTATTTAGATGTGAAAACAACTAAAAATATTTATCAATGTAATGTTTTCTAAGGTAAAATTACATGCAGTTTCTGATTTTGGCCCTTAAAATGGTGAAAATCACACTTTTTGAGATATAATCAATTTTTTGGCCAATTTTGGCCAAAATTTGGCCTTTTTGAGTGACAAAAATTTTGACTTGTCTATTTGGAATGACCATATCTACAACAAAAAATAAGCCCAGTTGTTATTTTCTTATATTTAATGTTAAATCATTCACCTATCTTTACAATAAAATAGTTTGCATTGTTCAAACTACATCCTGTTTTTGGTTAGAGCTTCTTGAAATTGTACGTTGGAGTGACAAAATTGTACGCAAAATTTGAGGTTTTTGTCCAATTTCGGACTTCAAATGACCATAATTTCACAAAGGTATACCCTAGAGATATTATTTTTGTGTCATTTTGTTCAGAAATGCAATAGCAAAACATAGGTAGTAAGTTTGAACAGAATGCTCTTCACTAAGAAAAATTATATTGCAAAATGTTACCCTACCCCTTAATTTTCTGCGGGCGTGAAAAAATTATTTCGATTTGATAAAAAAATTCAAACTCAAAAATTCCAGGGATTATGGGATTTAAAATATGAACTTGTTATGCCCAATACCTCCCCCTACAACAAGTTCATATTTATTTAGACCTATGACTCCTCATTTTTGAGTTTGAATTTTTTATCAATCCTTTTTTTCCTTCCGGCAATATGTCGTTTAATGTACAAAAGCATCTATATCATACCAAATCCACTTAAAATACCAGCAGACACTAGCTAACTTAGGCTCAGAATGAATAAATACAGTTCTATAAACATATTCCAATGTAAGAATACCCTTACTTATGTCTACTATGGTTATAATTTTGACAGGTTCAGTAAAATTGTTATTCCTATGTTGTCTCTTTTTTTCCCTATTTGGATATCATGGCGGTTTGTATTTTGAGGTGTAGCATTTAAGGGGGAAGTAATTTTGCATTTCTAATGCCAGATTCAGTTTCTACACAAAATTTCACCCCAGAAAAGTTGTTTCCATCCAAAATTCTTGAACTTCAGTTTTTACTCATTTTGTCCTCCAAACGCAAGTCAGATCTTGAACGCTGTCATATGTGACAGCATCCATCATTAAATACTGTCAAATTAACAAATATTAATCAGCTGTCTTCAAGCATGTTGTTTAACTTTTTTTTACTTGGGTCCCCGTTGTTTTCTAAGAAATACTATTTGCAATAAAATACTAAAAAAGAAACATGATGCATAATCATTTTAGTGATAAAGAAACTACTTTTCATTCGGCACATTTGCGTCACATTAGCAGTAAAAATGTCCAATATTATGTCACAATAGCACAGTCTGTCTCAAATTATCATCACATTAGCACAGTTCCCTAAAAAAGTCACATTAGCAAAAGCTATGCTGCAATTTTGTCACATAACAGCCAAGTTTTATGCTATTTCAACTTAAAAAGAATGATAGGAAAGAATCAATTGGTTCAATGAATTATAATTAAATCACATAAATAAATTTCAATGAAAAATTCTATTCTTTTTACCTCTGGTAAGTTTTTGGTCCCATTATTGTGCTTTCTGTCATATACATCATACAACCTGTGGCTAAAGCTCATGAGTTTTTATGTTTTAGGTATACATGGTGCTGTAATTATTTAGTCAACCAACATGTACAATGTATATACTGAATCAATTCTGACATGCATTCCTACATATACTTCACTAAATTCTGTTCTGATCAAAATCATATGATGATGTGCAATGCAAATATTTGACTAACAAAAATTAATGTAATGAAAACAAACAGCAATCTGAGCAATACAGAATATGTTATCATAATGCAAACATAATCAGAGTGGAGTGTATTTCAAAGTGTGACACTTATCAAGTGACATTATGATTATGACTGATAAAAAGTCTGTTCTGTATGTAAAGGGAGGCACATTCCAGCAAAATACAAAATTTCCTTAAAATAGCGGAAAGGGATAAATCGGGACTTGCATTGAACTCTAAAAACAATTTTACAACAAGTAATATTATAATAAGCCATCTGGAAGGGAACTAGATTCACTTTTGAAGTAAGTTGGTCATTTTGATCCTCTTCCCTGCATTTTCAGTCTAAAGATCTTGGGTTTTATCCCCAACGCCACATCTGTTTGTAATCTCCCGGGAGGAAGTGAAGGAATGATGGAAGAGGGGAAGAAGCAAGTCGCAAATTCAGGTTGGTCTCGAACCAGGGGCAACACTTTGTTTGATGACGTCATCACTACATCACGGGACCTAGTGCATTTTTCTCACTCAGTGCTGTGGGATTTTGCGAGATTCAGTGGTCTTACAAACCACTACTCAGGGTTGGCATTTTTTTTTCAATTTAAATCATGATTTAAATTGCAATTAAAATCAACTGATTTAAAGGCTGACTCAGAGATTTCGAAATATATATATTTTTGTGTAGTAATTAAAAATAGTCATCTAGAACAAAGATAGTCACCTAAAATGCTTAATTCCAAAGTTAGAGATAAATCAGATTTTTTGTTTTCATGCAGTACACATTTATGTACAGTATAACAGTGCATAGGATACCGTGTATATAACAAAATTTCCGGATCCGGAATTTTTAAACAAAGTTGTGATTTTCTATATGAAGGACTCCGATTTGAGCTTAGTTATTTTACACAGTGATTATTATATGGACTAGCATTATGTATATGCAAAAAACACAATTTGTTTGAAAATTTAGGGCGCCTTCCCCGGGAAATCTCTGAGTCAGCCTTTAAATCGTGCCAACCCTGCCACTACTAGTAACTTAAAAACCTTGATGCAATGAAAAGGACATCATGGACCAGTCTAAAGGATTACAGGGAAATTTACTCAACTCTGATGTGTCAATTTCTTGGTTTCAGTAAACCATTGGAATAAAACCATTCCAGAGTGGTTTTATTACAAAATTACTTGATTTTACAACACAAAGAAAATGTGTTAGGCTTATTCATTTCAGGTGTGGGTTAGGCCTACATGTAACAATACAAACATGCAAAAAACTCAGTTTTTAGCAAAATTGAGGGCTCCCTATGCAAAATGTGCCAGTGCACCCCTCAGTGGGCTGAAGTAATGAAGCTCATCAAAAGTATATGAGTGGTGGTAAGGGGTGGCAGTGAGAGGTGGTGGTATGAGGTGGTGGTAAAAGGTGGTGCTTGAAGGTGGGAGGATGACTGGATAAAGACCCATCTTAGGCCAAAAAGCTTCCCAGATTTGTTTTCAGCAACCAAAATGGCTAAAGAATCCACTCATTTTGCTATGTCGGGGTTATGGGTATGATTTCTTATAGTGGTCTGTGTCTCTGTTATTACACCAAAACCACACATATACTAGTATATTCTTGCCTTGATTTACGTTAGCTAAGTGTTGTGCTTCATATACACAGCTTGATTCTTACTGATGGTGTGACCCCAAGCTTAGGATAATCCATGTGTACACTAAAAACTCTACTCCCCCAAGGCACCCCTCTTGATGGCACTATTGAAGCGTACCTACAACTAAGTACTTGCATAGTACACAATCCACTGGGTGCATAACAGCAATGTTTACTCAGCAGTACCCATCATATAGTGTACTCTGCAACTGCCTGCTAGGTGACTGACATGTACACATGTAGACACCCAGTACCTCTGCAGCTACTTGGGAGTACCTTCACAGGTACCCCCCTACCAGCTACTAAGTAGGCAGCATTTTGGTTCATTCTTGTTTTACTTTTCTGATCATTTTCAAGCTTAGTAACATCTACATTTGAGATCAGCATCACTAAAAACCCCTATAACATTTTGTGTATAAATTATAACATAAGTGACCAAAATGTTATATGATGGATAAGATTACTAAAATAATCACACAGAACTCAAAGCTCATTTGCACAGGAGTACCTTCACAGGCACTATAATCGTATTCTTTAATTCTTGTTGACTCCAAAAAAAGGCTCGGGTTTGGCCAAAATGACTGTAATTTTGATCTAGATGTACTTTCTAGGGTTTTACTTAAAGGTGCATGTGTAAATCCGAAGTGTTGATTACTTTATTTAAATTTTTTTAGGCTGAGTACTTATCTCTCTCTACAGGGAAAATGGCCTGTGATTCTATGCAATTTATGCATTTTCCGGGGGTGCTGACATCGTGTGCCGATATCTTACCAGGGAGCTGGTAACCCTTGCAATTTCCATGCTGGCAGACTGTCACTACCTAGATCTTCTGAGAATAAACTGACATTTAAGGTACCAGTCGCACGATAGTGAAGAAAGAAATGAGAGTTTCCTGATGGTGCGTTTGTACAGGTAGTATAGGCAGTTTAATTAATTAGAGGTGTGCAACCTGTACATATTTTGGTGGAGTCAACCCTCGGTATAACTGACCTCTGAACCCTAGGAAACTGTCAGAAGATGTCGTCTGATTCAAAAAATATGATCGAGGCAAACAAGTCGCAGTACATCACCCAGATTAAGTATATTTTAGGCTGAAATTGTAGAGATTTCAGGTACTTTACTGTGTAAAAAAAAAAGATATTTTATCCACATAAATATGCTGTGTTAGGCTTTGCAATCTCTTCAGAAAGGCATAAAAATTGTGAGTTGCGGGTGGAACGATCAACATTCAGCAACTTTGTTGATTTTAATATACAGTGGAGATGCGACCTGCTAGATTACTTGTATGTTGAAATCGTTAAATTTTTAAGAAAGTTTCGCACTACATGAATTGATTTTGACATTACTTTTTTTCCACTGGAGGTTCTAAAAATTTGAAAATGACAACATACAAAATGGTATTCTTATTGAGCCGAGCAAGAAAGTATGAGGATGAAGGGCTGATCAATGTTCTAGGTTAGAATAGTGATGTTATTCCAATTTTTTATCAAAGTGCATATAACATAGGTAAATTCCTGATGAAGGGAGCCCTCTTGGACGGAAAAGGAATCTGGCACATGCCTACTAGGGATACTAAACAATGTACAATATTTAAGGACAATTTAGAGACAATCGTGTTGTATTTGGTAGTGTCAATCCAAATCAATTCATATTTTTTCCTTCCCATTTTTTCTCATAAAGGAAGAGAATAGAGGCGAACGGTGTCTCCAGACGTCTACGAAGTAGCCCGTTACAAGAATTTTGGCCAATGGTCGCGAGAATCGTGAGCCTTTGACAAAGATTGCTGGAAGTGTGGTGGGGCGGTGATATCCCATTGTTGTGCTACTTGGTTAGTTAGTATATTTTAAACACAAAGGGCGATCATGTTTTAGGGGTCCCAATTTCTGGACATTTGGTCAAAAATCACATTGAGTAATTGATCTTGAAATGTTGTTTTAATGGAGAGAAACACTATAATTTGGAATCCAAAAGAATTTTTTCACTTAAAGACCCAAAAAAGTCTGTGAGCCAATAAACTACTGAATTCTGAAATTCTTGTTGTCATAACTGGGACATGACTTGAGCATTAAACACCCCCTAAAGAAAAAAAATAGAAAATCTTAAAATAGTTAATGTGCATATTTGAATGGGATTAGGGACCCCCTTTATAATACAAAAAGTGAATATATGGGGAAAAACAATCTTGAGTACTGAAACAAATGAATTTTAAAAATGTTCGTACATAACGGGGACACAAAACCTGTAAAAAAGGCTTAGAAGGTCATTTTACACTGATTCTCACTCAAATCCATCTAATCTACACTTGAGAATAATAATTCTATCATTTTTTCATGTGAAAAAGCCAGGGAAACCATTTGTTTCATTTGCTGTTGTTTTCCCATGATTTTTCATATGTTTGAGGGGGATTCCTAAAAATTGGTGGTTGTCAGACATAACTGGGACATTGAAGGTTTGGGTCCGTGTTATTGTATCGGATTTTCAAGTTCAGAGGTTTTGGATGTTTGTTTTACCTAGAAAGTAAAAACATATTGTAAAACATTATTTGCAGCATTCATTGAATACCTGAAGTTTTGTGGTTGTTTAGGAGAAAATACATTGAATTTACTCCTTTTTGGGTGTACATAACTATGGGACATGAAAACGGCTATTAAAGTCTGAATCCAGAGATTTCTGAGATAATTTTTTAAGTATATTCATTAAAAATAGCAACTAGAATTAAAGATAGTCACCTAGAATGTCAATTCCAAGTTTGAGATGAATCGGATTTTTCGTTTGAGGCAGTAAAACAGTTATAGTATATCAGTGCCATTGGATAGTGTGTATAACAAAATTCCGGATCCGGAATTTTTAAACAAAGATGTGGATTTTCTATATGAAGGACTTCGGATTGAGCCTAGCTATTTTCATACACTGAAGTAGTGGACCAAGCATTAGGTACACGCAAAAAAACACAATTGTGTTTGAAAAGTGAGGCGCCCTCATCGGGACAATCTCGGGAGTCGGCCTTAACAAAACAAAAAGAGGATCCTGTGATTGGAAATGATTTCATAATGGTGTTTTGTAGTAAAATTAGTAATGACACAATATTTATTCAACTCTTTTGATCATAGTTTGAACGAGAAACCACATATTAGGCAATGTAATACACTCAGAAAAATGACAAGGCATGGACTGATGTCACAAAAACTGTGATTTTGGACCCCTGAAAACCGGGAATTACCCTTAAACATTTGAAGAGCATATGAGAAAGAATGGCCTCTATGACTGAGAGATGATGTAGCTATATAGGGACCTTGAATTACTAGTCACCCTGATGATTCGGCACTCTTTATGCGAATTTAAGTACATGGACGTGCAATTTATCCCATAAAGACTGCCTGACTGAGCAAAAGGGTACCAGTGACACATTAAGGCAGAAAGAAAGGCGTATACCAAAACAATCATAGCTGCACATTTGTTTACTGAGCAATATATGAAGCATGCATTGTTCATTTTTCTCATTCTTCTGTGTTGGGGGAGTGGATTGTCCAGTGAGGGAATTTGGCCATTGTGACTGGCTCATGTTTTTTGAATGGCCCATTGGTTATTGCCTTCTCCCATTGTTTGGGGGTGGCCATTGTCGTGCTCTGACCATGGTGTTTCCTGTCATTGGTGGCAGTTTATTAAAGTACTATACTGTAATCGATCATCTGATATATTGAAATGTTTACCTGTTTTTTTTTTTTAAAAATGTTCAAATTCTTTGATTTCAAAAGTGTCATGATTGGCTTACCCCCCCCCCACACCACACACACAATAAGGTAAGAGAAATCAAAGACAATGACCAATATGTGATTTTTTTTATAAGAAAAACACATGTATAAATATCATACAGAGATCTCTTGAACATGATATAAGCAAGAATCACGTGGGTTTACACACGTCTACAAAGCAGGGATATATGGCTCAGGCTGTCAGCAGGGCTATCTTATAGTGATAGCATTATCACTATCTGATACAGTTTCCCCATTTATTTTTGTAAATACACCAAACTTTTCAATCTCTTTAAATTGCTTGTATATTTTCAGGCACGATTACAAGTTACAAAACATTTTTATTTTCAAAATTTGAGGGGGTGAAGATTTCACACCTCTAATTACCCCCCAACCCTACTGCCCAACATTGTTAAAATTAGTGACAGTGGGCACAATCTCTACGTTGACTCCAAAAAAGGGCTGGATTTGGCCAAAATGACTATTTTGACCTATATTTACTTTCTAGGGTTTTTACTTAAATGTTCATGTGTAAATCCGAATTGTTGATTACTTATTAATTTTTTTTTAGGGAAGTGAGTACTTATCTCGTCCTACAGGAAAATGGCCCTGTGCTTCATGCAATTTATGCATTTTCCGGGGGTGCTGGTGCATCGTGTGCCGATATCTCACCAAGGAGCTGGTCAACCCTTGCATTTCCATGCTTGGCAGACTGGCAATATTTCATGATTTACAACAAACTGTTTCAACAATTCCAGTCAAAACAAAACTAAACAAACCCTAAAGTTTGCAACAAAGCACATTGTACATGCATCTAGGCCATGCGTCCTTATATTTGGCCCCATGTACTGTAGGTGGTAATGATTACATTTGTGTTACAACCACAGATACTGAAACACCTTTTATTTTTTTAATCTCACAAGATACCTGTCTAATGTGGTACAAATTATAGGAATATTTATGAGAATTGTATGTGAAAGTCATAAAGATGCCCCCCATTTTGTTTGTGCATTAATAGATTAACAATTAACTGCAATCCAAGAAGCACTTTTTTGCACGTTGTACACGAGGGGAGCATGACGAGGGAGCAGGAATTTGTGACAACGCTTGGAATGTAAGCTATATGGGTCGAAATACTCAACAGATACTTGTCAATATAAGTTGCTCCATAGCTCTTACAATAGTTTCAACTTATTCAGTCCGTTTTGAGTGTTGACTTAATTAAATAATTAAACATAATCAATAAAATTGGGTGATGAGCACTCTTTTTGTATGAACGATCGTGTCGATCATGCATACTGTTACGAGTTGCCTGACTTGCAAATTTTCAATATCAAAATTATTTTTGTTACCTAAGTTTAACTCTTCCTTCAAGAATGGCATAAAGGTAGTGAACTACTTCAAAACGGCCTATATGGATAGGATGAGTTTACTCTCAGAAATCTCCAAAATTTTCTTCCGACGTATGTAGCCCTTGAAATGGATTTCCCAAAAAAACTATACCACCGTAACTCAAGAAGAGGGCACAGTCCCTTCATCGACAAAAATCAATGTAATTTCATTCTGTGTATGTATAGTGGATACACATGTACAGACCAACTGAAAATGATCGTCAACAATCTGATTCCCAATGAACCTAATTGCTAATTGCCATCAACGACTATCAGCACAATTGGATTCACACGTTAAAGAACACTGCCTGATACTTTCAGGGGGGGTCTGATGAGTTTTAAGTGTTGGTTTCCTATTAAATTCATCTTTTAACAATTAAGATTCAATGTTTATACTGTATTTAAATAACTGTTTTTCCTGTTCACTTTAGGTCTCTTTGTTGGTGCGAGT
>JAMKCH010041259.1:0-129822 GCA_023653785.1 Ophioderma brevispina
GAAGAGAAGATATCAGTAGCTTCCCACAATGCATTGCTTCCATTGGAAGTTTTTGTACAGGTAGTCATGTGAATCGTTAGAGATGAAACACTCTTAAAATGCAAGTTTGTGATCAGTACTGTCAATTAAGCCATGTTTCATCACTAACGATTCACATCAGTACCTGTACAAAAACCTCCATTGGAAGCAATGCATTGTGGGATGCTACTGAAATCTTCTCTTGTATAACAGTGCCATAGGATACCGTGTATAACAAAATTTCCGGATCCGGAATTTTAGAACAAAGTTGTGATTTTCTATGATGGACTTCGATTTGAGCTTAGTTATTTCACACAGTGATTAGTATATGGACAAGAATTATGTATATACAAAAAACATGATTTGTTTGAAAATTGAGTGCGCCCTCATCTGGAAATCTCTGAGTCAGCCTTTAAGCACTACAGTCTATAGTGACGCCGTCATAATTTCTGAAACAAATGGCACGCGCGCGCCGGTTGAATTGCGTATTCAAGTTCTGTTGTCAAGCGTTCCTCACACACTTCCGGGTTTACGCGTGTGTAGCCTGAATTTTGTTTCAGAATTACTGACAAACACTATAGACTACAGTCTTGTTCAAAATAACTGTAAATGCCACTGCACTGCATTTATGGTTAGAAGTCTTAAGGTAACAGAAATGGGTGGAAAGTTAAACCAAAACATGACTGGTTAATCCTTGCTTATTAGGGATTAGCAGCAATAATGCAAGAGAATCAAAAAATGTGGAAATACATTTTTTAAACTTATAAATCAGGGATAAGTGTGTGCAATTCCATATAACTGCTTTAATGTAGAAACAACCCACAAAATAGTTTGAAAAATTAAGTATTTCAGGAAATTTGTCATACTGTCTCCCACAAATAAACATACTGCGATGGCGTCTCAAATTCTACACTAAGCAGTGATTTAAACTATAAAATTAAAGGTCCATGACCCGATCGCTAATAGCCTCGTCCCCAGAACCCCAGATTTTACCGGAAGTGGTCAACATTTTGGTATCAGAAGAAAGCTACTATTTTTCTCATTTACCCTGTGAAATCTTAGAGCCAAAGAATGTTTGGTTTGGAAGTTATGAGCGAAAATATGCGACATTTTGGTCGACCATTATTAATTTTACACAGTACTCTATGGTGTTTATAAAATCACGTTTTTAGCTCTCGCATCAAAACGGATTGAAATATTGGCGCGAAACTTTACAGATGGGGTTTTTGAGTGAAAGCCAGTCTATCAAGATGAAAACATCATATCCTCAAATCGGGCCATCCCCCTTTAAACTAAAACAAATTGATCAAACACTTAAATTGTGGAGGGCTAGACAGCTTTCTCTTTTAGGCAAGGTGTGTGTTATTAAGACACTTTTACTTCCCCAGTTGCTTTACCTCTTCAGTTTATGTATCCCTCTCCCAAAAACATTTTTTAAAGATCTCAATAAATTGTTTTTTAAATTTATTTGGAATGGGGGAAATGACAGGATTAAACAAAATTATCTTGTTAACCATTATACTGCTGCTGGTTTGCGGATGATTGATCCATTTATTTTTTCTCAGGCTTTGAAAATGGTTTGGGTCAAAAATCATTTAGATGAGGACTATCAATGTACATGGAAAACAATTGAGTTGTCAGCCTTGAAATCTTGTCATCCTGATGTTAATTTACTTCGGAGATCTTTTGCTCCAGAATCACTACTGAATAAACTTGGTAATACTCAGCTGGCTGATTCAATTAGAACTTGGTACTTTTGCAGGGAAAGGGCCCTTGGTACCATGTTAGATCTTACAGAATCTGATTATGGCCCTTTTCAATATACTTGTGGTTTAACAGAAAAATCAGAACCAAGTCAAAGCAATATTTTTATTTTCAAGAATGGTATGAGAAGGGTGTTTTTAAGGTTTGTGACTTGTTGAATGAACCAATTCCTATCATTATGTGTTTTGATGATGTGATAATAGAATTTGATATTTCATACAAGGATTAAAGAAAATACAATTCACTTCTTAGTAACATTCCCTTTGAGTGGCTTCATGAACCTCAAATTTCTCTCGATTTTGATGTTTTTGACCATATTTTGGAAAATTTGCTTTTGGCAGGTAAAAGGACCAAAATCCCCAAGTACACATACACTATTATGATGACTGATGATAATAATAGACCTGAAAAACCAAAACATTTCTGGGATCAATCTCTTTCTTCTGATATTGATTTTGATGAATGGGAGGAAAATTCACACAAGGAACTCGCCTTAGATCATTTTATTTTAAAGTTTTCCATAATGCTATTGCATTTAATAACTTTTTGTACAAAATCAATAGGAGAGATTCCCCCAATTGTTCCTTTTGTGATAAGGTTAATGAAACTATTGTTCATGTCTTTTGTGACTGTGAGGTTGTTTCCCCCAATTTGGAATAAAATTCATGCCCTTATTAAACATAAAGTTGATGATAATATCAATCTTTCAAACTTCCATAAGCTTTTTGGGTATATAGAAGACCCTTTGCGTACATATATTTGCCTTTGTACAAAATTTTATATTTATAGATGTAAATTCAGTAAGGAGAAACCAAATTACACTGCTTTAAAATCTTTTTTGAAATCACAAAGAGAAACTGAGTTTTATATTGCTAAAGCCAACTTTAGGTAAACTTAATTTGCATTATAGAAAATGGCAATTTGATTTTTAACTCAATTTCTTGCCTTTGGTTTTTTTCCCAAATATTCTTTTTGGTGCTCATAGATGTACATGATTGAATGTTTTTTATGTACATGTGTATATATTTTTTTTTACACATTTTTATTACATATCGCTTGCTGCCACAATGATATACTGTTTCTAATCGTGTGATTATCTGTTGTTGTTGTTGTGTTTGTGTGTGATTGTCTGTTGTTGTTGTGTTTGTGTGTGTTTGAATGTCCTTTTTTGATATAAAATCTAAAAAGCAACCGTTGGTTATCAGTGTGCAAATTCCCCTGTTTAGCATAGCAAAATGCTGCCTATTTTGAAGTAACTGCTACACAAATTTTGGCTTGTATAGCATTTTTTACAATGCTAAATATACCAAAGCATCCCATTTATGATAAAATCATCAAAAACTGCTATACAAAATTTCCGAAGGAATTTGCACACTGTTGGTTATTGTTGTAAAGTGTATGATGTAAGATGTATGCTTATTTTTAATAAAACCAGGCAGTAACCATATGGCTGCCGAAAGAGAAAAAAACTACAGTCTGAATTATAATCGGTGATTTTCTAAATCAATTTCATTAAAATCAATTTCATTGTACATGCTCATGTGCAGGTAAAAAGTGAAAGCTTACATACACATCCAAAAAGTTGCATGCATTTGTGCATGTGTGCACGTGGTATTTCGAACACTGGTCTGTAACAAGTATAGCTATATGCTAACATACCCTAAGTGCTAAGACTGAAAGCAACCTAATAAGGACAGAATCGGATATTTTAGTCATTCCCATGATTAGTGTCCGTACGGACACTTAAGGCCAAGTAAAAAAATAAAACAGTTGATCGTCTGGACTTTTGAAAAAAGTTGGTGAGGGAGGCCTTTATTATTTGTTATTTTATTATTTTTTTCAAAGATGGCCACCATGATATATTTGAAGATTGCGTTTGCATTGTGAAAATAGTAGTATGCAAGAAGGTTGAGGAAATTGCTCAACAAAATGAAGGATACTCTTTAAAATAGGTATGGGAGTTCAATAGTGCTCCAATATTTTTATTGACTTTGTTTTCCCCCTTTTTTAGCCTTCTTTTTGGTGTTGTTGTTGCTTTTTTAAAAAAATAAAAAAATCAGTGTGTCATCCAAAATCGGAGCGGGTGGGGACGATCAACTGGTTTATTTTTTTACTTGGCCTATTACAACGCGTAACTGAATGGAGTTTCATATCTTTGAACACAGCTGGGTCATTCTTAGCACGATTCATCTTGCTTCTTCACAGTGGTGGTAACTTTTGTTCGGTCCTTTATCATTTTTCACTTAGATTTTATCATTTTCATTTTTTTTACTATAGGCCGCCCTGTTCAAAGCAAGATGTTCCTACCTATCTAGATCGTTAGGTGCGAAATGGGCCAAGAGACACGTTTTTTTTGTCGGATCCCATAACTTTATTAGAAAATGTGCTGTGATACTTGCAACCTAGCTTGCTGTAACCACAATCTTCTCAGCTGTCTTGCGAGGTCTGCGGTTTATTCCAGAATCACTTGTGGATTGAAGAAATTGACGATTAAAAAGTGAAGGTCGCCCAGTCAAACTTGAAATATCGCGGCCGTTGGCCATTTTATTTTGTACTACGGGTGACGGGCTTTCCCCACAATTAACTGTGGTATGGCAATCATGCTTTATAATGCAAGCGGCCTATGTAAAAGACACAATGATAAAAAGCGTACAGGCCAGATGCATTATAAGCGAGCGCGAAGCGAAGCTCTTGTAGACTAACGCGTATACACGTATTGAAAGCTATTGAAAATCTATAGTCTGACAGGTTTAAAAAATACCGACCCTCATTTGGTCCCCCTTTTCGTAAAAAAAAAAAAAAAAAAAACTTTATCATTTTTCACTTAGATTTTATCATTTTCATTTTTTTTACTATAGGCCGCCCTGTTCAAAGCAAGATGTTCCTACCTATCTAGATCGTTAGGTGCGAAATGGGCCAAGAGACACGTTTTTTGTCGGATCCCATAACTTTATTAGAAAATGTGCTGTGATACTTGCAACCTAGCTTGCTGTAACCACAATCTTCTCAGCTGTCTTGCGAGGTCTGCGGTTTATTCCAGAATCACTTGTGGATTGAAGAAATTGACGATTAAAAAGTGAAGGTCGCCCAGTCGAACTTGAAATATCGCGGCCGTTGGCCATTTTATTTTGTACTACGGGTGACGGGCTTTCCCCACAATTAACTGTGGTATGGCAATCATGCTTTATAATGCAAGCGGCCTATGTAAAAGACGCAATGATAAAAAGCGTACAGGCCAGATGCATTATAATGCATGACGAATCGTGCTAGGTCATTCCATGCCAATTCAACAAATCCAGTACACCATCACCTCATGCATTTCTTTCTTTTTTGGTGTATTGAAAAATATTCATCGGAAACTAAAATCCTGAAAATTTGAGCTCTGTACCTCTTTTTGTTTTCATGCTACAGCAATTTTAAATTTGAGGGGGGTCTCATCCGTGTCCAAGAATCCATGAAAAAAGGGTGATTTTTTAGGATCAGGCACGTTACTTTTTAAGACCGTCGTTCATAGGCTTACTTATAAATTTTATAAAGTTAACCATGACAAATATGAAATTGTTTCTATCAAATTTGCATGAGCAAATGTTTTGGAAAGCAGACATTGCTATAGGTTTCTGTGCTTCGCACGTGAGGGGAACTTGGTAACACTTTACATATGATTAAAGGGGGTTGGCCCGATTTAAGAATATGAAGTTTTCATCTTAATAGATTGGCCTTCACTCCAAAACCCCATCTGTAAAGTTTCGTGCCGATATTTCAATCCCTTTTGATGCGAGAGCTAAAAACGTGATTTTGTAAGCCCCGTAGAGTACTCTGTAAAATAATATTGGTCGACCAAAGTGGGGCACATTTTCGCTCATAACTTCCAAATCAAACATCATTTGGCTCTAAGATTTCACATGGTAAATGAGAAAAATAGTAGCTTTCTTCTGATACCAAAATATTGACCACTTCCGGTAAAATCTGGGGCTTCTGGACACCAGGCTATTAGCAATCAGGCCATGGACCTTTAAATCAACACAAAATCTAATCCATCAAATCTGTTTTACTTAATAAGCCCATTTGTCATACCTATATTTTGCTATAGTGAACCACTTACAAATTTCAAATTGTTTCTATCAAATTCGCGTGAAAAATGTGCTTTTGCAAAGTGAACATTGCAAGGTTCACCCGTACCCACCCTTGCATACCCCCCTCCCCCCGCTTACGTAGCGCTATTGGCACTTCGCGGGCCATTTTTGATACAGGATATGCCCTGGCTCAAAATGCATTTCCCAGGTTGAATACCCTTCCTCATATATTTCCTGACTGGAAAAATAACTTTGTCCAGATATTTTCTGCCATTTACACCAAGCTCAGACACTTTTCTGCCATTTACACCAAGCTCAGACATGCCTGTATAGACCAGTTAACATTGTTTACGTTCTGAGTCGGTCACGTGACCCGGAAGTAGCTGCTCGCAGGCAAAACATTAGAGGTGACTGTATGCCGCGGTATAGTAGATCGGTTGAGTTTAATTTATTATCGTCATAACACGCTTTGAATTTCACCATAAATATTGTTCGAATTAATTATATTTACTGCCCTGCATAATCAACAATGCCAGACAGTTGCTGTGCCGTGTATCGCCGTCGGTTGCGCTATAATCGAAGGACTCCAAAAGGCGCATATAGCGGTGAAAATCGACTGCATTTTTACCCTATTTCTCATTTTAGCTCAAAAAGCTGTGATCCAAATTCTACTGTAAATGTATACATTTTTATAAAGAGCATATTATAAGGATTGCAAATTTGCAAAGTTTGAATGGATATTCAGGGTGTAATAACAAATATACAGGGTGACAAAAAAGTACATAAAAATACATTTCTTTTTAACACTGCATTATTTCCAGACATATTATGAAAATGAAAAATTCTATTCATATTTTGAATGTACTAATAAATCCCTTTCAGGCAATGTGTTATTTGTAGCACATTAGAATAGGCATACATGTGTGCTATAGAGGGTGAAAAACAAAGTGATTGAATTTAATGCATTAAATTCAATCACGTTTGAGCTAAAATAGCATTCATTATTACATGTTTGTGTAAAGGTATCATCTTGAATTTCATTTTGTATCAATACATGTAATTAGTGCAATAGAGATATAGAGGGTGATCAAAATGCGCTGATATCAACCTCCCTTGGACACTAGGCCTACATGTGACCTTGAAATCAACTAGCTGAATAATTATTAAAACAAATGTGTTTAATTTCTAATCTAATCATGACCAAGTGTTAGCAGACGTGAGCTTCTAGGTGATGAAGGTTAAAACAAGAAAAAATTAGAAACACAAAAGTCAGATGTATGCAGGCTCAATGCTGGATGCAGGTAATGTGAAGGATATGAGCAACGAAACACTGTCACTGGATGAGCGAGTGATAAGACTTAAGTTCTACGATGGAGCTCATCAGTTGGAAGCTTACAGTACTTTTTTGATATTATTTTGATTTGGAACTGGATCTTTCTCTTCAACTTCCACTCAGGACAAGATGATTGGCGAGTAGGCCCTCTACTTACATTTTTGGTATTATTTTTTCGTGTCAGTTCTCAATTACCCCAAGCCTAGGCATAGCTAGGTCTGGTCTTGGCCTTGGGTAGGCCTATCACCTATCATGCCTAGCTAGGAGTAGGAGGCTAGGGACGCTAAATAATAGAAAATAAAATGTCACGGGATGTAGTTTTGACCAATCAGTGAACAAAGACTATGTATTCGGTAGGCCTATATAAAACGAATATTGACTGGTCTTATATCGGGTGATGAATGGAGATTATCGTTCCCTTGTTGGCCTAGCATACCTGGCCTACTATCTATGTATGCCTAGCATACCTGGCCTGTAGGCCTAGCATACTATGTAGGCCTAGCATACTATGTAGGCCTAGCATACTATGTAGGCCTAGCATACCTGGCTTACTACGCCTCGGGGTGATAGTAGGCCAGGTATGCTAGGGCATCTCGGGAGCGATAATCTCCATCATCACCCTCATGACCAGTCAATATTTAACAGACTGTCGATTTGGACAGTACATAATATGTGGAAGTAAACAAGTTCCAATCAGGAAACCTGTACATGTCATGTACGTACCCAGCTGTAGGCCTACACGTGCAGTTTGCGGTAAGAATCTGTCCAGACTTGTGGAGACACACCCAGGCATTCTTCACTGCACTCTTGTCATTTGGCTTCTGCCCCGCGTGAACCAGGGCACGGATGAAACAAAACTGGGAGTTAGGAACTTGATAAAAGAAGCACTTCTTCACATAACCCGATACAAAGTAATAAGCATCAAGGGATCTGTATGATTTTAGAGACTCGTGCGTGAATGGGCTTGGTGTGTGAATGAGGTAGCTAGATACATACATGTCGCCGTAGGGCATCGATGGCAATCTTTTTTGTTATCCTCCGACACAGTAGAATCTAACTCATAAGGATCGGGTAATTGTTCCTCAGATTTTGTTTTCAGTCGCTCCAAGTACTCTCTGCGATTGTTTTCAGATAAATCTTTAACATATTCACATTTCGTTCCATCTTCACCGATAAATATCTTGAAGAAAAAAGTTCGCGAAAACTTCCACCACAGATAGATGCTGAGATTGCACGCGTGTCAAGCACTGTTTACTATGCTGGGACAGCTGTGACCTCGAAATGTTTTGCCTGCGAGTCTGCGCGCGCATCGTATTTACAATTGATGCTGACGTCAGATGTTAACTGGTCTATAGGCATATAGTCTGTGGTGTGCAAAAATACACTGAAGGTAGTAATCTTTGTATACGGTAAGTTTGAAAGAATGTTTCTGGGTTAATTGCACCAATTACTTGCTTAGGGTATCGGAGAAAGACAAATACTTGTTTAGGGTAGCTAATTGCGTGCTACTGATACTTGTTTAGGTGACTTGCCATTTGGTCTAATCCCACTTGGTCTAATGGCCATTTTGGCTAACTCCAATTGGTCTAATACCATTTAATATAATAACCATTTAGTCTAATAGCCATGTGGTCTCATATTCATCTGGTCTAAATCTCATATCGTCTAATATCCATATCGTCTATAACCGATTTGGTCTAATGCCAATTGGTCTAATACCCATCTGGTCTAATATTCATTTTGTCTAATATCCATTTGGTCTAATACCCAATTGGTCTAATATCCATCTGGTCTAATATCCATCTGGTCTAATACCCATTTGGTCTAATACCCATTTGGTCTAATATCCATTTGGTCTAATATCCATTTGGTCTAATGTCAATCTGGTCTAATGTCAATCTGGTCTAAATGGGTATTAGACCAAATAGATATTGAACCAGGTGGACATTAGACCAAATGGATATTAGACCAAATGGATATTAGACTAGATGGATATTAGACCAAATGGATATTAGACCAATTGGGCATTAGACCAAATGAATATTAGACAAAATGAATATTAGACAAGATGGATATTAGACCAAATGGGAATTAGACCAAATTGTGTTTGTGGTTATTAGACCAAATGGTAGTAGACGAAATGGGCATTAGATTAGATGGGCATTAGACCAAATGGTTATTAGACATTTTGGTTGTTAGATAAATTGGATGTTAGACTTAATGGTTATTAGACAAATTGGTATTAGACAATATGGGTTTAGACCAATTGAAGTTAGACCAAATGGCTATTAGACCAAATGGGATTAGACCAAATGGCAATAAACCCTTGTTTATGGGTGTAAATTCCAGCAAGTACTTGTTTAGGGTAGCTAATTGTGCTACTGATACGTGTTTAGGGGTGAAAGTTCAAGCTTCGAAAATACGTTTAGGGTGCTTTTTGAGAATGCTTGGACACGGATGGTACCCCTTGTCAATGACAAGTGGCCCCCCCCTGCTGAAGTTGTGTGCAAAGTTTCAACATGGTGTCTAACTGCCATATGTAGGTAAACAGGCTTCAAAGAATCTAAACTTTCAACTAATATCAGACAAAATTCCCATTGAAATGTACACAGAATTCTGAACTGTACAACCTGGGTATTCAAGTGCGGTTTTAAAGGTGCTTGTTCCAATCGCCTTTGGGACCCCCCCCCTCCCGATTTACCCGGAAGTAGTATCAATTTGACATCAGATGAAAGGCCGTATTTTTCTCATTGTCTTCCTTAAATTTCAGCTTTCAAATCCATTCCGTTCTCAAGATACTGACAAAAAAAATGCTGTTTTAATGGTTAATCATCAATATTAGCACAGTACCGGATAGGGCGTTGCACTATGCATTATCACGTCTAGCATCAAAACCTCAAGTTTGTTTCCCATGGTACCTGGTGGCCTGACAAATGTCAGGCTCTCAGGGTTGGTACATTTACTGCACCCACTTTGCCTGCTCCCAGTCGAATTCAGCAGCCTTGACGGAATAAAGTGCACGTGATACTGAACTTTATTCCGTCAAGGCTGCTGAATTTAACTGGGAGCAGACAAAGTGGGGTCACAAAATGTACCAACCCAGGCTCTCATACCAAGTAGATAACACAATACACAACAATCGGAACAAGCACCTTTAAGACTTTGAAAACAAGTTTGACCTTGTAGAATGCTGACAATGAAATTGAAATTATTATCACCTTATTAGCACCATATCTAGATATGGACCAAATTTCAGCTTGGTGTCTTAATGTTTGGCAAGAAGTTTATAATACTTTAATTATCCTAATTGAATCATATAGTAAACAATGAACTGTGCAAGTTAATACCCAGTTTGCAAAGTTTAGGTTTCCTGTGTGTTTCAATGGGAATTCTTTCAAAACTGAATTATAAGAACTTAGGGCTTTTTGAAGACAGTTACTTATAATAGAAGACACCACAATGAAACTTTGCAAAAATATTGAGCAAGGACCCCCACAAACATATTTCAAGCAGAATTTGATGCAGAATGTCTGACATTGGTTTTTAGGGGGTCCAAGTCAAGGTCAAAGTGGACTTTTTGCTTTGCGACAGCTGTATTTCTTCCAATGAAGCTGAAATAAGTATAAGATTGTACACAAGGGTAGTATTCAAGATTAGCTAGATCACCAGCCCAAATCTGGAAGTTATATCACTTTTACTTTTTGACTTATGGCCCCAAAGTATGGTCCGAGTGGTTTTTGAGCCAATTTGTCCCCTGTAACTTTAAATTGGAGCAAGGTGCATTTTTTCTGATCACATATTTGCGATCTGCAGCAAAAGGTAATCGAATGCACAAGTTTGATTGATCTTGAGGGTGTAGTTCTTTACTTAATGGCCCTCTGAATATTGAATTTCACACCGGTACATGTTTTTGAGGTGACCCCCCTCAAATTTAAAATTGCTGTAGCGTGAAATCAAAAAGAGGTTTGAAAACAAGTAAAGAAGAATACCAAAACTATGTTTTGAACTAGTTATGCATGCCTAACCTTTGTACTCACTAGTTGAGCTATTTACTCAGTAATTTCACAGTAATTTTTTCCAAGAGTCAAAGACCCTTGAGGTCAAATTATCAAGAATCAAAATCAGAATCTCACATTGGGATGAAGTCTGGGTATGTGCCGCCTATAAGACCCTCATTTCCAGGCTCTTTTTCAGTTCCAGAGACCCCCATTTTAGGACCATTTCAGTTCCAAATTGAGGGAAATCGCAGCTTATTTTTTGAAATTTTTTGAAAACCTAGTTCCGGAGACCACATTTTTGGGCCTCAAATCAGATCCGGAGCCTCAATTTTTGAAATCCGGGAGGCATACCTACCAAAAAAAGTTGAGAGACCCCCCCCCCCCCCGGGTTATGCTCCCTCCCCCGTGAACCCCTGTGAAAACGTTTCTTCTGTGACTATACACATATATTAGAAAAAGACTCACAAAAAATAAACACAAGTTTATTACTGTAAAGACACATGTGTGCACACACACCATGCAAGCAGACACACACAAGCTGTGTCAAAACTCATTCACTGAATCGACTGGAGTATTTGTTCATTTTAGCGGCAAGTACCTGACTTTTGATCTTCAAACAGCTAGCTGTGATAAGGTGGTACATGCATGCAACTTTGAAATCAGCTTTGATATACACTGGTATAGATAAAGGGTAGTTCAGTGAGCATGCGTATTTTAGTCCTTAACAACTATCAATTTAATTTTGTTTACATGAGCTTGTATGATGGCAGTTAGGGTAGTTATTGACTTGTAGCTTAACTCCTGGAGGTCTACCGACCGATTTGATTGGTTATACATTGGGTTATATGATATATTTAGCCAATCAGAGACATGGTAAGAAAAGCTTTAAGGTTTGTACAGATATATAGAAAGTCTATCTGTGGGAGAGCGTGGCCTAGCGGTTAGGGTGCTTGCCTCTGGCGCAAATTTACCATCAAAATTTCCGGGTTTCCGATCTCCGGTGGGGTCGTGGCACTTGCTGGGATTTATTCGGGTACTATCAATTCTGGATTTGATCTGTATACCAGCAATTGATTAAATACAAATAAACCGCTCTCCTCCATGGTTCACTTGGAATTGGGCAAATGGATCATGAAAGCATCCTGTCCTTCGGAGGGGACGTTAAGCCGTCGGTCCCGTGTCCAGAGAGTCACAACTGTACATGTACATCGCAGTCAGTGTCGAATAAGAGTAGGGTGCAAACCCCTGACTGTTCCCAATCCGTCCCAGCCTCAAATAGCGGGCCATGTTAGGAGCGTCCGTATCATGGATACACGCGGCCCAGATCAGCACACTAGCTGTATAAATCCTGACACCACCACAAGCCACTACCAATGACTTGTGGATACGAGCAAACAAACAAATCTGGATTGGTTACTCAAAGGTTATATGCTATCTCATGTAATGAGCCAATCAGGGATACTGTAAGAAAGGTGTTAGACCTCAGGGAGTTATGATACTGGAGGTAGGACAAAACACCACTTTTAGATCTACTCAGTAAAGTTACAGTGATGAATCTGATACTGTGTACCCTTGTATATTTTAGCTGTTGTCTTCCTTTTTAACCAGGGTCGTAGCCAGGGGGGTGGTGGGGTGCGGGGGGTGCAACGCACCCCCAAAAAAATGACAAAGGTCCGCTTTATCATGTTGAAGGTCCGCTTTATTCTGTTGAAGGTCCGCTTTGTCATGTTGAAGGTCCGCTTCGTCATGTTGAAGTTTGGCGCTTGTGGAAAAGCTTACGTTGTAAGTGTTGCGGTTATTTGAATAACTATATGTCAATGCACTGGTCAAATACTATTGCATTACGCATTAGTATTAATATGTTTTGTAAATAAAAAAAAAAAAAAAAAAAAAAAAAAAAAAAAAAAAAAAAAAAAAAAAAATGAGAGTCATTTGCGCGACCAAAAATAGTTGTTGACGGCCGAGATGCAACGAAAAGCATTTTCCGACCGGTACCACGTTTTCGTTGGCTCTCATTGCCTCTGGGCCGTGTTAGGGCTAATTTACATCAAAGTCCATCGTCAAATTTTTCTGCAACGCAGGGCCGCCCAAAATCCGTCAACTGGCGCAGTTGACGGATAGAGACTTTCTCGATCAAGTAGGGGGACAAGTTGATCAATACATTTGCACGATATGTTCAAAATATGTGGGAAAATATCTGACCACTGCATTTGTGGTTAGAAGCCCCAACAAAAAATGATGGAAAGTTAAAGGCTGCCTCAGAGATTTCAAAATATATTTTTTTGTGTAGTAATTAACAACAGTCATCTAGAACTAAAGATAGTCAACCTAAAATGCTTAATTCCAAAGTTAGAGATGAATTGGATTTTCCGTTTTGATGCAGTAAACATTTATGCACAGTATAACAGAAGAGAAGATATCAGTAGCTTCCCACAATGCATTGCTTCCATTGGAAGTTTTTCAGCCTATCAATAGATAGGCTTATGCCATCAAGTAGAAGATTTTCTGTCAAGGGCAGCTACTAAAATATAAACTAGTCTTTTGTATCTTGTTCAATTCTCGTGAAAATCACAGTTATGCAAGTATAAAAAAAAAAAAAAAAAAAAAAAAAAAAAAAAAAAAAAAAAAAAAAAAAAAAAAAAAAGGTCCACACCCGCACCCCCCAAATAAATTCCTGGCTATGGGCTTGTTTTTAACCATAGTTTCTGGTCATAAACCAACTGTAGTTGCTGAAAATAATGTAATATGTGTAGTTAACATATTGTAACCTGCGAGATAACTTGAGATTTGACACTTCAATTTTTCGAGGAATGACTTCACTTATGCCTTTGTTACCTCTATCTGGTATTTTTGTTTCTTCACACACTCTGACTTGCTGGGTTGCACAGGTTTTCCTTACCCAGCCAGGACCCAGCACAGCTGTTGGAAAGTCTCATTTATTACAAACTAGAATAAAACAAAAAAATCAACGGCGACACGCTTTTGATAACTAATATAGACTATTTATTCCACTAACTTCATCCTGTGTAAATTTTTTTAGAAATTTCATTGTGGACAAATATGATTTTTCTTTCAAAATCTAGTTTAACACATTTCTCTATGGATAATGGGCATATAGAGGGCACTATAACATACAAATAATGACCTTTGTAGGCCTATATGGCAAGATTCCCGCAACGGATTTTTCTGATTTTTGCAGAGGCTATAGCTTTTGCATGTCCCTACTTATCAGTTGTCAAATTTGTGTTGCCACTGCTTAAAATTGCTCTAAAAATAAGAGACTATTTGCATGGGGTCAAACAGCTGTGCCAGGAGCAAAGTTTTGAGATTAACGTTTCCCCACAAACACTTAACACCTACAGGGGTGTGGCCATTTAGTGACCCAGGTTGACTGGCAACCCCGATGAATTTAGCTGTCCACACCACCATGTGTATTATGGAATAAAGAGCAATACAGGTGTTTCTGTAACCTGACCAGGTTTCCATGACCAGGTTTATGAATTCAACAACCTTGATGGAATAAAGCTGTTTAAGTTGTTGAATAGGTTGTTGAATTCATGGTGTTTCCGAAACCTGGTCAGGTTTTGGAAACACCTGTGGAATATGCTCTGAATTCATTGGGGCTAGTCAACCTGGGTTACTAAACGGCTACACTGAACCTACAGGTTGAGTAAAAATCAGATGACAATGTTAACTAGTGTTTATTCCAGAAAGTTGTTTAGCACGATTTTAAGCTAAGCAAACGTTTTTCTGTGAGATAAACATAAATTTAAAGTTAAACACAATTTTAGCTCTGCTAAAATGCATCTAAATTTAAATTCTTATCCACCTCAATACTTCAAAGATAAATGATTGTTAAACATCTTATAGGAAAACGGGCCTTAATTTCTACTTGATTCATCTGATCTATTGCGTGCTTTTGTTCTATTCATAGTGACAAGAGTATTTGAAAATCATCATGGCAGCTAGAATGCAACAAACTGAGGGGAGCGAAGAAGATTTCACCAATGGAATTTTATTGCAGGTAATATTTATCTTACAAAGTAAAAAAGAATATATATCATCCATCTCCATTTACCACAATGAAAAGTTGGTTACCTGTAGTAATTTACAACCACCAAAATATAAGCGTTCTTATGGTGTAATTCCAGCATGATTTTGACAAACCCATCATAAAGGTGGTCTGGGTTGTTTTCTTTACATTTTTGATGTGGGCAGGAGAGCATTTTATTTACTGACAGTGGTTTCTGTATGGAGACAAACTCTTGGGGTGTTCTCACTTTTTGTTTGGGTAAGGATGTGCAGCTGGATATTTTTTTGTGAAGCCCCAGAAGCCGAGAGTAAGCTAACTTTGAAATGTTTTTCGAGCCATTCTGGCAGCACTATCACACTTGAGGTCTGCATGCATTTTAAAACTTATTGACCACTGCAGAATATATTTGTAACAAAATGTAACCCATTTATATACCAATTCCAAGAAAAAAATGACCGATTAATATACCAGAGCGGCTGAAAATGATACCCTTCTCGGTCAAACATCCCCGTGCCCTGTTTTCCACTAAAAACTCCACCGGGACATAGACAGATGGAGGTGAGATCCATGGAGTTCCTTGTTGAATGATATAAAACATGGCTATCTGAAGAGCTTGATTTGACTAAAAAGGGTTAAAAAGTGATTAAAAAACAATTAACAAGGTCAAATCTCGGATGGGAAAAAATTATTTTCCTAAAGCCAGGCATGGGTCAGATTGGAGAAAGGGGGATAGCAATGTTTTTCCAGATGGGATTCCCACTCAATATGGTACAGTTGCCACTAAAAGTATCTTGGCTTGTTTTTCAACCATTTTTGTGCCAAAGTCTGATCATTTTGAAAGTTCCCGAAATGTACATTTTGTTGCCTAGGTCTTGCTCTTTCATGTAACACCTCGCTTTATATAAACAATCGTGCAAAAATGGCTGAGATATAGTGCCCGCAAGACACAAAGCTCTTTCACCAAACTTGCACTTTATGGGACACTTAATCAGAGAAATTTTTGATACTATTACTATCGCTTTCACATGCAGCAATCAATTTTGAAAAATGGGGGAGGCCTTCTTAAAAAGAAAAGCCCCAATCCAGGTTCTGCTGCTGTTGAACATGATCTTGACCCTGTCTAACCACATTTACAAGTACCTGGAAGCAGTTAAATTATACCAAGTCCTTTGATATCCCACACATAACAGTGCATTGCTCCTATTTCAGAGTGATGGAGATTGTTATTTTTGGAGTTCTGAACTTCCCACACTTGGTCCCCAATGAAAGATGTTACATTTTTAGACTAAAATAACTTTAATTTTAAGTAAAGAATCTATAAAGTTTTTGATGCTAGATTTGAATTCTACTCCAAAAATACCCATCAGGATTTTCATAGTTGTGGAGGGTTCCATTACAAATCGATTTATGATCCCTCTCAAAATCATCTTTCGCATCACACAGCATTTTTTATGGTGACCCCCTAAAATTTCCGAACTCTGTGGGAAAACAAAACTATGTGGGAAAACAAAACTAGCTAACCAAACATGGTAGTGCCCAAAACTAATAATGAAGTGCATGTGCTCATTATAATGCTTTTAAATACCCTGGATCTGGTTTCGCTGTTTCAGGAAAATCGCCTATCTAGGTTATAAATAGAACATCTTTGGGAGCTAGCCATCAATAGCACCCCATGTGTTAAGGGGCTGAAGAAAGGCAAATGAAAGCTACCACATTTGAGCTAAAATCCTGCTGTGGGTGAAATGAGAATATCTAAATAACAAAAAAACAATCATTCTATTTTTCAGATCTTTGGTCAAGTGAAAGTAACAATCAGTGCAGATGATAGTTGTATTGGCCCAATCCCACTCAATGATCGAGAATTTGTAAAAGATTTGCAGACCAACAGTGGTGTGACGGTGAAATGTGAACTGAAATTTGAAAATGGGAACAAACAACCAGCAAATTGGTTCTTGGAAGGCACATGGGACCAAGTAAATCAAGCTAAGCAATATCTCAAACACTGGATAAAAAGAGGGGATGGAACAGACACACAAGGAAAATCTGAAAATAGGCAAATACCTGAAGGTATTCCAAGAAATGGCCTCAATTCACAAGCCTTATCTCAAGAAAGAATAAGACGCACAAACAAGTCAGGAACAGGTACCAGGTTGAAAGAGAATGAACTTCTTCAAGGTAAAATGAACAGTCATGAGCTTCAAGGAAATGGCAGGTCAGATGTGGATGTTGAAGGACAAGGAGGTGATGGAGACTCAGAGAGGAATGGCAGCACCAGGACTGCTGCCACGGTAGCCAATGTTTCTGAAGATCATGACTCTCATAAGAGGGATAAATCAAGCAGTTTTGGTAGTAAACATCGCACCAGTGGTAATGGGGAGGCTTTTGATAGAGAGAAACGTGAACAGTCCAGTCTTGTGGGAGATCACCAACCACCATCTGGTGCAAAGCCAAGGCAGAGAAGGGAAGAAAGAGGAGGGGGTTCTTCCCATTCATCTGGAGGGAAAAGCAGAAAACACATTTCATCTGGTGGTTTGCAAAGCCCCATTGGAGCTAGTGATGCAGTCAGAAATGAAAATGGTGGAAAGGGTTCATCTGCATTGCCTAGACAATTCCTTTCCCCAACTGCAGATGGTCCTGCCACAGCTGCCAATTTGAGAGAGACTAGTGATCCAGAAAGAGTTGCGGATAATCAAGGAATACTGCAAAATGACTATGAAGGCCAAGAGAACCACAGACATCCTAACGAGCATATTACATCTGCATTAGATGCAAAAGAAAGACCTCCTCATCCACCAAGAGCATCTCCTCATTCTACAGTTCCTCTTGAAGATCCTAACAGCAGCCCTGAAATACAGCAAGCATTTGGAGAAAAGGAAAATATTAATTTTGTTCCTCTTGATGCAGGAGTGTATGCATACATAGAGAAGATGCATAAAACACACATAAAAAGCATAGAGAGACAATTTAATGTGACAATTTCAGCAGAGGACATGGATGTGAATGAGAGTACCATGCTGAAGATAACGCCCATTGGAACAACTACAGATGAAAGTCTTCGGGCAGCAAATGAAGCAGTGGTAGATTTATATTCTTCAGTTTTTAGTCAATTAACCCAACGGGATATACAATTGGAGGATTCCTCTATTGCAAGTGAATCCCTGAAGCGTGCAATAACAGATGTTGAAAAGTTGTACAAAGAAGTTTTGGTAAAAGTATCTGGAGGTAAAGTGATGATATATGGTGTGAAAGAACTTGATGTCAAAGTTGCAAAAGCTATGGTAACCAACAGGTTGTATGACACAGTCAGAGCTGCTTCAGCAATAAGTCATCACAATAAGGATAATGATGAAAGACTGTCTGATGATCATCTTATGGAGAGACATCCTCTTCCTGGACACGAAGATGCAGATCACCATCGTGTACATCAAGATTTGCAACATCTTGAAGCAGCTGATGAGTACACAGAAGATGCTGTTAATGGAGAAGATCAAGACCTGTCACCACGACTTCAAGATGATAAACATTTGGGTACCCCAATAAGTCAGAGACAAGCTCCATTAAAATATAGATTCAGACATGACAAGTTGACTTACAAAACAGCAGAAGGTCTCAAAGTCCGGGTATATCATGGCGATATTACAAAAGAGAAGGTTGGTGCTATTGTTAATGCTGCCAATGAGTCATTAATCCATGCTGGTGGTGTTGCTGGGGCTATTGAAAAAGCTGCTGGTCCACTGATGACTGTAGACTGTACAAGGTACATAACAAAACATGGCACATTGTACCCTGGCAAAGTTATGTGGACAAAAGCAGGGAATCTGCCTTGCATTTATGTCATTCATGCTGTAGGACCACGATGGGTTGATTACAAAAACAAGACAGAATGCTGTGAGACTTTGAAGACTACCTTTCTAAAGTGTTTTGAAGTGGCTGAAAAGAAACTTGAAGTGGCTGCAATTTCCATGCCTCTAATCAGCTCAGGTAAGATCCTTTTTCTTATCTGACATTGACAGTATGTATGTATAATGCAGCATCGTAATGCATGTAATTTACTGCTGAGCCTGCACATGGTTATTCCTATGTGTAATACTACAAGAACCTAGTCTAGTGTGAAGACTTCATTGAGGGATTGTATGTCTGATGGAATAATGCTCTTTATTCCCTCATTGTGAAGTCTTGATACTAGACTAGTTCTGTAAAGTATTCTGCATAGGAGTAATCTGTAATTCCATTTGAAATCTGCACTACCATTACAGAAGATTTAGGAAACGCATCCTGCGGTGTTTGCCACCAACTGTTGGAGCTGCAGGCAGTTGAAGTTTGGCTGAACGAAGGGATGAAATTGTCTTAGTATGATCTAAAATTGGCCATACTTATTTCACTTGTGGATATTTACTTATGAGTTTTTAAAAATATGAGTTTTAAAATATTGGGCGAGACTGCGTCTTGCCCAATATTTTTACAACTCATAGCTCAACCAATAAATATGGGCTCAATCAATCCAATTTTATACCAGACTTGGGGTCAAGGTGCAGTATGGGTTCCTTCATATGTGGACAATGTCAAAGGTCATGGACCAAGGTCAAAGGTCATCTGAAGCCATGTTCCAGACTGCCAGTTAGGTTAGGTTTTGGGGTTTTCAGGTCTCTTTCGAAAAGTTGAAGTCCGATTTAAACCATTATTATGTTTTGAGAATCTTCCATCATATATATATTACTATACACATGCTGGAAAACCAATAAAAACAACACTTTTCAATAATCTACGCTCTCTCAAAACTTAGGTGTCCAAATACTTCCAACACTTTGGATCAATCCCCCTTAACTTTCATTGAATTTTCAACAGAACGCATTCCTAACGCAGTTTATGTCTGTGCACACTGGTAACGAGACAGTATTAAGCCACATACGCATATGAACCCACTAAGCTAAACCCGTCTTGGTAGTCATCGCTGGCCCGCCATGTTCATCGAATAATACGGCATAATGCCAAGGATTCAGGCTAATCATGTACCCCGGAAGTAGCTAGTGTGTGCACATGAATTCTGGTCATGTCAATTATGCATCGATCATGTCAAGGACGCGTTTGTTTTTATTTACCTAGCGAGATGGCTAATTCTTCTGCTGGTGGAAGTAGATTTGCCGGGAGATTTGCAACGATAAATGGATTGATTAAAGGTGTGGATAGTGCCCACACAAACCGTAGAGTACCGCTATGGGAGTAAAGATTTTCAGGTCAGTTAAAGGTAATCGCTCGATCCAGTGTCAGTACAGTAGCATGGTCATGGCATGGTACAGTATACATAACTCATGAACTTGTACTTCGAGTCTTTGTAGGCAAAGAGCAACTTGTGGAAATCTTGAAGTTGAAACAATTTTTTGTTGACGTCCGCCACAAAGACGGAGATAATTAATAAACTGGATCTCTCTAAAGCATCAGATTGGCGATAAATCGTCATCTGAAGAGGCGTAGACAGGGGATTGTTACTTTTGACGGAGCCAATATTGGCCCAAGTCATGAACTGGCCAAGCTAACCTAAGTTTTAAATGAAATGTGTATAGTAATATAGGACACAAGATTCTTAAAACATAACAATGATGATAAAATTGGATTCTTGTTTTTGCCCATGAGTTAAAAAAATATTGGGCTCAACTGCATCTTGCCCAATATTTTTTTCAACTCATAGCTTGACCAATAAATTTGGGTATTAGACTTAAAGAATCCAATTTTATACCATTAACCAGACTTGGGGTTAAGGTGGAATAGGGGTTTCCTTCGTAGGTGGATGATGTCAAAGGTCATGGAGCAAGGTCAAAGGTCATCTGAGGTCATGTTCCAGACTGCCATCTTGTGTGCTATTTTTCTTTCCTGTGGGCAGCCAACTTGTTTATACTGCCATCTTGCCGGGGGGGGGGGAAAAAAAAAAAAAAAAAAAATTTTTTTGTAATTAGAATTAACAAAAATAAAAATATTAATTGTAATGTATTTTATGTTTAGCCTACAAATATTCTACTTACCAGAAACACTATTAAATCACAAGGTGCCCTACTCAGGTACACACTAACCCTTACCTTAAAATGTGTTTGTCTATATTCAAGTTCAAAACTCAACTGAAAGCTGATATTATTAATCACCATTAAACACAAAGTCCAATTAACTTGATTTCCCTTCTGCTTTTCCCATGTTACATCAGCAGACTTTTTCATATCACTTTTCAACCAATCTGTCCATTTGTTTCACCCATATGGCATTCTGTCTGTCTATCATGTATGTGAATTATGTAGCTGTGTATGTTGTTAATGTAATCCAGTTTGTGTGCCTTCATCTGGGCAGAGGGAAATGGGTGGGTTGTGATGGGGACTGGGTTGTGGGGAAGGGCGGCACATTCTGAAGATGGCTTTGTTTCCATGTAGTATAAATGTTTGGATTTTGTTTTGTTTGTTGGATTTTGTTTTCTTTTGTAACTTTTTTTTTACCACAACTAATCACACTCTCCATTTATTTTGTACCCACATCTCCACATTCCTTTTTCTTTTTATCAGATTTTGTACTTACCTTTATGTATATGTGATGTGATCAAGCAAAAATGAGTCAGAAGTCGCAAATATTGATTTTGAGATATAGCCAACCAAAGGAGAAAATGTCTTTTGTTTTCTATTGTTTTTGCTACCCTTCAACTGATTATATCTTTGGAAGTAATTGGTCAATTTCATTGGGGGTTTCAGCAAAATGTAGCTTTTTAAATGGTGCATACAGTTATGTGTAAAACTAAAAATACAATCTGACCGACTTTAGACTCATTTTGCTTGATCACATCACATATATTGAGTTGGAGTTAGAAATAAATTCATATATGTTCCCCTCCTACACGAAGCATAGAACCCTAGTATTGTTTGCTTTCTGGGAAACACATTTTCCAAAACACATTTTCTCATGGAAATTTGATAGAAACCATTTGATATTTGTAAGTGGTTCACTTTAAAATGATTAAAGGTAGGCCTTAAAAAGGAAAAAAAAATTTATACTTTAGGCGACGAAAATAAAAAACCCTGTTTTACGGGCCCGACCGACCCTTATTTTTCAGTTTTGCAGAATTTTTTTTTAGTTTTCCCAAAAATCATGTAAAATCAGCCTGTTTTTAGCCCAAATTTATCAATTTTGGCAAATTTTTTTTAGAAAATTTGTTTGTAAAAATGTTTCATTTTTTCTCTTGATTTTTCAGATTTTGGGACTATTTTAGGCCAATTTTGAGCTCCAGAAAAGAAAAAAAATTAAAAAAAGAAAAAATTCGCCCACCCGACCGACCCTACTTGAAGGGTCCGCTCGCCCGTAAAACAGGGTTTTCTTTTTTCGTCGCCTTATGGGTAATTGTTTATTAGAACTAGTTATATAAAGTGTTCATGGAGAGTTTGTATAATGGAGCGACATGGGTGTAGGAGGGGTGCCCCCTTGGGAGTATTATTTTCAAGACATTTTCTGAGGATTTATAGGGTCCGGGAGAATCCATGTTTAGAAAATGCTTTTTTGGCACTCATTTCTGCATTTGTTGTGTGCCGATAGATTGTCATTTTCCATGCAAATCCTAGCTGATTGTTGGCCAGAATAAAGGGTAGTGTAAGTTGTCACCTACTACAATCTTGGACAAAAGTGATGGCACACTTTTCTTACCGTACAGTTAAAATCGTCCCCCTTCCCCGGAACAAAGTTGAATGTGAAATGTGTTACAGTGCGCTAACAGTACGATCATTGATCGGTGGGGAAGGGGGAGGTTTAGGGATTAGCAAAGGATTCAAGCTTGTTGATAACCAAAAAAGCAATTTCGTACCTTCAAAAAAATGGCGAATATGTCAATGTAAAAGAGCTGATTTCCACAAGGTGTGCCACTACTGTTGACAAAGATTGTGGGTGCGCAAAGTCGAAAAAAAAATCGTATTAATTGATGTGTTGGCCATAAAAAGAAAACGGATAAAGTAGCATACACCAAATTTGCACAAATACAAACAAGAAAAGCTACTTTGATATCGTATTGAAAAATGTATATATCTGTTCGGCTTGGGAAGGTCACAATATCAACTTTAATGCATTTTGGGCCTATATGACCGATATGCGCACTGTGAATGATTAAACGTTTAATAACAAATCAAAAAAGCTTACACTTTGTCCATGATCGTATTTACAATATCTAATATTAAAAATAAAGCACAAAACACACACAAACACAATGAATGGGGACTCGAACTCACGTACGCATTTCATTAGATACGAGGCTGACATCATTACCACTAAGCACACTCAGCCTAGTCAGTTTACGTGAAGTTATTAACCATATATTGCTCAAATTTTTTTGTCGAAAGCATGTATCTTTATTTAGTTGTTTTGAGGTGCCATTAAACACTTTTATAATTGCGTAGATTACAACGATAATCAATACTATGGTGCAATTTCACAGTGAATAGTTGCTCTAAAATCGGGATTTTTGGAAGAAAATTGCACGTAGGCCAATATATAAAAATAAGGGTTATACCTATCTAATCTTTTATATTGTTCGCATATCGAGAAGCTGTATTTATTACCACAATGAATACCGCGGATTGTCGTTTTAGTCTCATTGATGAACGTTAAAATGTGTCTTTACATTGCAATATTTCAGTATTAAAGAGGTAGCGCATTGAAAAACCCCAGTAGACTAATGTCATACGGCGTTTGCATGGAATACGTATGGCTATGCTTCCTTCCTCTTCCTCCTCAGCTTCCTCCTCCTCTCCTCCTCTTCCAACCATCATAATCGGTTATCTGTAAGATTTAAATTTTTTAATTTTGATTTCACGGGACATTTTGGTTTTTATCCACTGGCTTGAAAAGCGAAGGGGGATTATGCATAAGTCAAGCGTCGCGGCGGCGGGCGGGCGTCCAACACAATATGTATGGAACGCGATAACATGAGACCATAAGGGTTATGGTGATGTGACTGGTGGTTGGGATTGGACTGCCATGAACTTACTCTGAGTAGATAGATGATGGGCAGGGCATATGCTAATTAGGTACCTAATTTGCATAATTACTGAGTGAATTTGGGTATTTTTACCCAACAGATTTGGTGACGCGCGATAAAATGAGACCATGAAGGGTGTATTGTGATTGACTTGGGTGGGGGATCGGACTGCCATTTCCTTCATCTGATTAGATTCTGGGCGTGGGCATATCTAATTAGGTACCTATTTGCATAATTAATGGAGTTAATTTTGGTATTTTTAACCCCAACAATCTGTGATGCGATAACATGAGACCCATAAGGGTTATGGTGATTACTTGGTGGGTGGGATCGTACTGCCATGTCCTTTCTTCATCTTATAAGATTATGGGCGTGGCATTGCTAATTAGGTACCTAATTTGCATAAATTAAGAGTTACTTTGGGGTAGTTTTCCCAAAACGCTTGATGGAACAAACTATCGTCAGAAGTCCTGGGAGTCCAATTTATGGGATGACTTGTGTGGAGGGGTGGTGGGCAAGGGTTCATGATGTACTCGCTCTCCCGCTCCGCTCGGCGCTGATTAGGTTTTGTGGCGCATGATAGTCTAATTACATTAGCCTAATTTTGCATATTTATGGGAGTAATTTGGGGTAATTTTCAACCCAAAACTTGTGAACAAACTATCTAAGATCCATAAGTCCGATTATGATGACACTTGATGGGAAGGGGGGGGATGGCCTTACTCTCGCTCTGATTAGGTTAAGGTGGTTTGTCCGGTTAAGGGTGGTTGTGCCAGTTTAAGGGGGGTTGATCCAGCTTTAAGGGGAGGTTGGGGGTGTGGGTTTGTTGGGGGTTGGTGTTTTTTAGTTTTTGTGGGGGGGTGGGTTTTCTGGGGTTTCAAAAAAGGGGGTTGTCCCTGGGGTTTAAGGGGGGTTGGTCCGGGTTTAAGGGGGGTTGTCCATCTAAAAGGGGGTTGTTGGGTTTAAGGGGGATTGTTGGGTTTAAGGGGGGTTGTCTGGTGCTGGGCTTAAGGGGCTTTGTTGTGGTTTAAGGGGGGTTGCACAAGTTTAAAAGCGGGGGTTGTCCAGGTTTAAGGGGGGTTGTCGGGTGTGGTTAAGGGGGGTTGTCCAAGCTTTAAAGGGGGGTTGTGTGGTTTAAGGGGGATTGTTGGGTTTAAGGGGGGTTGTCTGGCCTTAAGGGGGCTTGTGGTGGCTTAAGGTGGGTTGCACAAGTTTAAGGGGGGTTGTCAGGGTTAAGTGGGGTTTTGTATGGGTTTAAGGGGGGTTGTCCAAGCTTTAAGGGGGTGGTTGTTGGGTTTAAGGGGGATTGTTGGGGTTAAGGTGGGTTGTCTGGTTTAAGGGGGGTTGTCCGGGTTTTTACGGGGGGGTTGTCTTGACTTAAGGTGGATTGTTGAGGTTTAAGGTGAGTTTGTCGGTTTTGGTTAAAGGGGTTTGGCCGGGTTTAAGGGGGGTTGTCTGGCTTTTAAGGGGGCTTGTGTGGTTTAAGGTGGGTTGCACGATTAAGGGGGTTGTCCAGGTTTGAGGGGGTTGTCCGGGTTGTAAGGGGGTTGTCCAGCTTTAAGGGGGTTGTTGGGTTTAAGAAGGGGGATTGTTGGGGTTAAGGGGATTGTCTGGGTTTAAAGGGTTTGTCGGGTTTAAGGGGGGTTGCTGGACTGTAAGGGGGATTTTGGGGTTTAAGAAGGTGGTTTGTTCCTGGGTTAAAGGGGTTTTGTCCGGGTTTACGTGTGGGTTGTTGGGGTTCAGGGGGATTGTTGGGTTTAAGGTGGGTGTCCGGGTTTAAAGGGGTTGTCCGGGTTTTAAGGGGGGTTTTCTGGGCTTAAGGGGGGGGATTGTTTGTGGTGTTTAAGGTGGGTTGTCCAGGTTAGGGGTGTTTGTTGGGTTTTAAGGGATTTTTGGGTTTAAGGGGGGTTTGGGGTTTTAAGGGGTTTTGTGGCACATAATACGCATAATACATAGCGCAAGACGTGCACCACATGCACGCGCAGCGCGCATGCGCGTATGCAGTGCGCGGACGTTGCACATGGGTGTTGTCCGGTTAAGGGGGTGGTTGTCTGGGCTAAGGGGGATTGTTGGGGTTTAAGGTGCGGGGGTGTCCGGGTTTGAAGGGGTTGGCCGGGTTTAAGGGGGGGTGTCTGGGTTAAAGGGGGCTTGTTCGTGGTGTAAGGTGGGTTGCACGAGTTTACGGGGGGGTTGCCAGGTTTAAAGGGGGTGGGGTTTTGTGGGGTTGTTTGGTTTTTGGGTTTGTTGTTTTTTATATGTTTATTTAAATATTTGTAAACCGCTCCCGCCAGGGGAATTAGCGGTTCGAGAACCGACGTGTATTTTTCATTCTTGAGCTAATTTTGGGATATTGACTACATTGAAATCAAATTTATTTGTACTGTAGTCACGGTTTAGAAATGTTATTACGAATAAATATAAACCATTTACGCCAATTCGTTCAACAATCCACGCAGACGCCCACGACGCTCTCTTACACGACACATGCACGCGCGAGTGCGCGACACATCGACCAAACACCACTGCTCTCACATAATTATAGACCACAAATGCACAAACTTATTAGTTGATGAAAATAATATTGATTTTAAAGTTAATTTATTTCTACCATTTAGCTTCAGCATGGAAAGACTTCCACAATTAAAATATGGTATGTTGTTTAACCTCGTCTACGGAAGATGAGGAAGCCGTCTAGTTTGCTTTATTAATGTGTTAGTCAACTTACTCGTTTTCTTCATTATGGTTTGGACTTTTTCTTTCTTACAACATTCATTTCCACCCACCCGAGCAATAATACAAATTCACTGTGGGTGTACTCTTGGTTGACTGCAAAACGTGAATCATCCTTTAGCATAATAGGCCAAAAAGGTGTTATAGATAGCTTGTTTGAGCATTTAATGTGACCTGTCGTTAAATTGTTAGTATCTTTTACTGCAAATATACAGTCGTTTGAAAGAATATCACATTTTACACCAGTCCTGAAAATTCCATGTAAATCCAATGGAGAATTCTAAAGTTACGGACCTTCAAGTAACCAACCCGGCACCTTTTTTCCACGCACAAATACAATCTTGGACAAAAGTGTTGGCACACTTTTCTTACCGTACAGTAAAATCGTCCCCCTCTCCCCCGGAACAAAGTTGAAATCTGAAATTGTGTTACAGTGCGCCTAACAGTACTCAACATTGATCGGTGGGGAAGGGGGAGGTTTTAGGGATTAGCAAAGGCTTCAAGCTTGATACCCAAAAAAGTTCAATTTCGTACCTTCAAAAATGGCCGAATTATGTCAATGTAAAAGAGCTGATTTCCACAAGGTGTGCCAACTACTTTTGACAAAGATTGTAGTGATTGTGACATTCAGCGGGTACATACAAGTTCGCCTTGTTATAACAAACAGATCAATTTGAAATTTGCCCCATTGTGACCTTTAACCTATTTTGCCTCATAACTATTCAACTACAGAGTGTCAAAAAAAAAACTTTACCCTAAAAGTGCCCCCAATTTCAGGTCTTTAATAAACATGCATGCAAATTATTTATGCATATATGTAAAAATTGATTCTGCTGCAATTTAGTTTTGGGTTAAGCCATCATTTAACTGGCCTACATGTATGTGGGGGATTAAAGATATAGACCTAACATGCCCATAGACCACAATATACCAAATTATGTGATGACGTCGTCATAAGAATACACATATGGGCACAAGATCGCTGGTCGGGCCAGCGACACCCTCTTAGCTTGTCCTCATTGGTCCTGGGACTGGGGCTCTGGGTCCCCTGGTTTGAAGCCCACCCACAATGTGAAAGCTTCTTTCCCTCTACCACTTCTTCCGGTGAATAGGATAGAGACGATTCATTGAGTAGAGATCAAAATTCATTTTGGCTTGACTTAGGGTCATTTCGATCATAGTCACTAGATAAATATACTGATGTATTATTACCTTGTTTAATCATATGACCTGACTGGGACTACTCAGGCCTGTGAGAGTTAAGCTTTTTAGCTGATTTCAGCTTTTTATATGCCTTCAAATAGTAAAAATTTTAGCTTTTTCATTTTCAGCCTGTTTTTTGACATCTACAGTGTGCACCCAGTTTTATGCTATATTTCAGCTCTTTTCAGCTTTTTTCAGCTACTTTTTCAAAACCCCACTCACATGTCTGACTACTGTTCCTACAATGTATGACAAAATGGAAAATATGACTGTAGCTCTTACATTATTCTCTAAAATTCTGAATATCCTTAATTTCACCTAATTTTCTGTTCTGTTATCTTTGTACAGGTATATTTGGGGTACCTTTTAATCAGTGTGTTGATACTCTCTATGATGCCATAGCTCTATTCAGCCAGTCTTGGGATCCAGAAGTAAATGTGTTGAAGGAAATCAATGTGGTAGAGATCCATGATGCTTCTGTGAAAGCAATGCAAGAGTGTCTCATTGGAAAACTTTCAGCTGATGGAGGTGGGGCTGTAGTTAGGGCTGGAAACATGGCTACAGATATGTTGGGATCTAGAAGTGATCAACAGGAGCTAACAGGAAGGTATTTAGAAGGCAGCAGGGCTGATAACCTTGAAGGATTAGATCGTAGATCCCCTCATTACTCAGAGGATGACCTTGGAAGAACATTGGCAGATCTGCCTGATAGACAGTGCCAGGCAAAAATAGATGACATCTTTGCAACAAGTGATCCAAGGCAAACTCATGAAGGAACACAAACTAGTTTATTGTACCCCAATGCCCAAGATTTCCTGAAGCGTGGGGATTTAGCTGGTGCTTCTCGTTTTGGAATGGGAATGGATGGACGAAGCAGACCTACTGCAGAAGGACCTCAAGACAATGACATTGATTACAGGGGTTTTTCACCTAGTAGTTACAGGCAGATGTCTGAAGGATCAAGAACACGACCTTCGTCGACCCACACAGACAGTGAGCTTGGGCTTGGTACAAGTGCTAATGGGAGAGAACCTTCAAGATCATCACAAACTTTTGAAAGACTGCAAAATGATGTCAGTCAGAGAAAATATGGTGTAGACATAACAACTGGAAAGCAGGGTACCTCCTTTGAAAGTGGTAATGGTGTTGCAGAAATTCTTGGAGCAACTGGAGGTGTAAGAGAAACAAATAATGAGTCATTAATACAGTCCATATTAAACCGACATGAAAAAGGTGAGCAAACATCTGAGGAGGTTGAAGAAACTCAAAAGTTGATTAATCAATTGCTGAAAGCAGGTGAAAAAGGTCACAGGCCTAGAAGAACACAGAGTCTTGATAGAACACGCAGTAGAACAAAAGATAAAGACCGTCACTTGGAAACTTATGATTTGCATTCAGATTACAGAGTGAAGGGAAAAGGACTGAATGAATATGACCATGACAAATGTACTGTGTGCTTATCAAGACGAGAATTAACTCAGAGAAAAGATTGTGAACATATTATATGTCGAAGCTGCTACAAGATTGGTTTGTATAAAGGACCTTGCAGTAAGTGTAAAAACAAGAGTAAATCTCCTGCAAGTAATATAAGTATCCCACACAGTGATGAACAGAGGAGTCGATCAAGATCAAAGAAGACCATGCTCGATACCAAGACTTTCCGTTTGTCTGGCCACACAACAAAAGATTTCCATGTGAGGGCAAGTGCTCCCAGTGTGACTGGTCAAAAAGGGCGCCCTGTAGTGGCCTTATCAGCTACATCACCACCTTCAAGTCCTGAATGGCATGGTTCCAAGCACCACCCAACTACTAATTTTAGATTAGACCCAGTTGGTCAGGCTCCTGACAAAGGACTTGGTTCCCAAAACAGATACAGCAGAAGCAATTCACTTCCTGGGAGTAAGAAAGACAATGCAAGAGTTGAAGCCTGGGTGGCAAATTCTGATCCAACTTTTGGACATACTGCTAAAACTTATGATCATGCCAGCTATACAGATACAGCTGGAGTAGTTCATGGAGACAGTAGGTCTTCAGCTAGACAACGTAGACACCAGGAAAGGGAATCGGCAGCACGGCTCTCAGCTGAAGGACAGAAGCAGGATATGTCTTTAAGGAATAGGAGTGGAGCAGAAAGAGGTGGAGGAGGCAAGGGTGCAAGAGGAGATATAGCCACCACATCAGCAGCGAGCAAAGTGACGTGTCCCATCTGTATGGATGTCATCAAGAATCCCAAGACACTCAGCGAGTGCAAGCACACATTCTGTACATCTTGTATTGACAAAGCTATGAAGGTTAGTAAAGCTTTGATTAATATTTACTTTTTGACTGACTTATTTAGTAGTAATCTGAACTGTACCAATTGTAGGCTAATGGAAAGGGGATTATCATCATTGGTATACCAATTGGTATACCAACTGGGGGTCCAAGGGGAAAAATTCCTCTAAAAATATTGTGATTAAATGGAATAATATATGGAATTTTTTCGTGCCGATTTTGATTGCGACCAACTCTGGTCTAAATTTAGGCCAAATTAATGTAAATTGGGCTAATTTTCACACACTTCACATCCTTTTGGTCACATTTAGTAAATCAGTATTATAATTGATAATCAAACTACAGTATAATTACTTGAAATAATAGTTATTATTTTACCAAATTTGAAACAAAACAATGTTCAATTATCTGCATTGGTTTCTTGACAGGAAATCACAATCTTGTCATATTTTAATGATCAATTAGGTTTCCAGGTCAATTGACCAAATTGATTTAGGGGTGAATCGATATATATAAGAAGTTAGTGTAGCCTTGCATTATAGTGGCATTTCGTGATCCACAACTTCGTCCCCCCGACTTACCTAAAAAAAGTTGAGATTTTTATATCATCTGAACCATTAGCCTTAGTAAGCCATGTGTACCTAATCTTAGAAGCAAATTTGATGATCGTATCTGTGAGAAATTCGCAATTTTGTATTTTCTGTCCGTAAACGGACAGAAATTACAGCACAGTGGCCTAAGGGACCGTGGGAAACAAGCAATTGCTCATAACACAAAACCCCAAGATTGGAATCAACTAAAATTTTGTGAATAAGCTTTTCCCAGGGATATCTGGTGAACAGTGAATAAAACAGAAGGTGCTAGAATCACGAAATGCACCTTTAAAAAAAGGGAGTGTTAGAGCTTTGAACAAGTTAACTTCTCTAGAGTGGGCAGGGAACATAATTATGAAGAGTTCATTTACAAAAAGCGATAAACAGCATTTTCAAATGTTGTGAGATAAAGCCGCCAGCATGTTGTGCATATTTCTGACTTAAAATAGATACCCTATTTTCAATATTCAAAGTTGAACACTGGAAATTATTGTTAGACGTATAACATATTTTTTGTTTTTATTGTGTTGCCTGCAAAATTGTAGGAGGCGACACTTACAAGTCTTTAATTCTGTCTGACCATGTGCCCCTATGGCCGTGTGCCTTGTTTTCAAAGGTTAAAGTTTCGAATGAAGATTCTCATTCAAGAAGTAAAAGTCCAGTTGCTACAGGAATTGGGTTTTTGCAAACTTCCATGACGATATCATACCTTATGTTTACTAACTGTTCACTCTGGACCTGACCCAAATTTTCCCCCTCAGAAAATGCCTCGTACCCCTTCTAGTCTACTCCCCTATTTGCAAAGGTCTGCATGGTTACGCCAATGCATTTGCCATGTATTTTTGGTTCTATTTGTTTCGTTCTATTGAACGCCTCATGCGTCTTCACAAAACGCAGGTAACCTAATACACACACTTCACAGAACTTTACTGTGGCTATGATGCAAAGGGGGACTATAGAAATGCTAGGCATCTATGCATGTATGTGTGTGTGTGAGTGCATCTCACACGATATCTTCGGGTCTAAGGAAGCGTGGGTGTCCATATTCGCAACATAGATGTATCTCTTGTAGGAAGTGGCTCGGATCCGAAGTGTTTCATGTGTCATGGGTCAAAGGTCAAATATGGTCAAAAATAGGGTTAAACTGCTATAAACCTTGTCAACACGATATCTTTTGATCTAAGCAAGTATGGGAGTCCATCTTCGCATCAGATGTCTCTCAGGTAGTCGGTGGATGAGTTTGGAGATGGGTCATTTGGTATGGGTCAAAGGTCAAATGCAGTAAAAAATGGGGAAAATTGCTATAAAACTTGTCAATTGTGGTAGGATGATGAAACTTGGTGGGTGTGGTCAGCATTTAGTTGCAGTGCTGCGGTGAGTCTTGGAACTGGGGAGACAGTCTTTGTGTGAGCGAACAATGGGGCACGATCTTGTTGTTTCTGTTGGCAAAGATAAGTTTTCAGCAGGATCTACTTGGAATTCCCAGCCATGGAGCTTTATTCAGACTAAGTTTAATGCAGTGACTATAGCAAGTAGTTTGACTTACTTGACTTAAGGACAGTGTCAACCCTGAGTTTCTGCGTATCTATTTTGGTTTGTAACTTTGCAAATATTTGATTATTGCATGTAAAAGTATACATTTCTAGAAAGAAACGAGGATGATGAACCCGATGGTGGCATCAGATTAATGTAAACCTTTCCATATTTTGAGAAAAATACTAAAAAAACATGATTTTGCCCCAAATTTTTCAGACAGCATAACAAAACCAATTTGAATTTTCATGATTTTTCATGTTATTTTTTAGAAACAAGACAAATTTATCTAGGGACTTTTTTTTAATTTTCTTAAAAATAGAGCTTACTTTTTGAAATACATGGGAAAATGTCAAAAAAGTGTGATTTTTACCTTTCTTTTCCAAATTTTGAGTATAAATTGGAGAATATCTTTAGTTAGAAATCGAAAAATGAATAATTGAGAAAACCGTCTCTAGAGAAGACTGACTGCTATCGTAGGAAAGTTAAACCTTACCTTTTCGGTATTTTTGGAGTTATCTTGTCTGAATATTTGCGAAATTTTGCGAAAATTGAACATTGAGAAAAAGGGACTTTTCACGCCATTTCAAGCTGTCTCTTCAAAATTGACTATGTTGTGCAAGTGATGGAAATACATCTTTATGCACTATTGAATCAAACATCCTTTGTCTCTAACTCCAGAAATCAGAAGAAATTGAAATTTCATCTGGTCTAAATTAGCGCTTTGATTACATTTTCAAATATTATTTTTCGTTTTTCCAAGATGCGTTCGCGCAAAAGTACATTAAAACACACGCACACTTCAAAAAAAATTTACCGCGCGACGCGATGCTGCGCCTTGCGACTGACGGCGTAAAATGTGCTTAAATTCCCGCCGTTAAGACCATGCGGTTTTTGTGACTTTAAATGGTCAAATAGTTGTTTTAAATCGGCAAAAAAATACAGCTCAGGATTGTCTGCAGTGGATAACCTTTGTTGGTAACGATAGAACACAGGTTGATGTTTAAAATGGTGCAAAAATCCGAAATTCGTGTGAAAACAAAAGCACTATGGTTGACACTACCCTTAAAGCCTTCCTCCCGAGGTGGCCGAAGTGGGTCCCGGAGATGGCTTCCCAACGATCATTTGTCTCCATAACTTCCTGTCCTGTGCCAGGTGTCCTGCTGCTATTACTGAGGGGATGTTCAGGTCTTTACAGCTCTGTTTGTTAGCAAGTAGTAGGCAAAGGTAAATGTAAGTCAACATTTAGGCCTAGCCGTGGCTAGAGCCAGGCCCTGGGTATTGCCACTTGGCTAGTCTAGGCTAGACTCAGACTAGGCTTAGTGTAGTCAAGTTGAAGTTAGTCTGAGACTGAGGCTGAGCTTAAAGGGATAAGCAGTGATAATGCAAGAGAATACAAAAATGTGGAAATGCATTTTTTAGGTTATAAATCAAAGACAACTATATATAATTCCATATAACTACTTTAAAGCAATATTGGCACATTTTTTGAAGAGCGCCCCCAATTTTCAAAATTTGATATTTTTGCACAGTTACGTTGGTAATTGTCTAGGAAACTATACCTGCGAACGAGAATGCTAAAAAATGCGTATTTATCACAAAATAAGCAATTTTGTAATTAGAATTGGGATCCCAGATTGGACTTAACGGCAGAGCTGGAAATGCTACGTTTATGTCCGTCCATGATGAAATAGTGCCACCTCTAGAAAATAACCTCTAACTTGACTTGCCCGAACTATTAGTTGTTTTAAAAAACAACTAATGGATGAGCGTAGACACGTACGTGGCGCTATTTCCCGGCTATTTCACATTGGAAGGCCGTTTCCAGCAGCCGTTGAATTATTATCGGGGGATCCCCGATAATAATTATTCAAGTACAAAATTCCTTCGTTTGTGAAACCTAGACATTTTCGAGCTTAACCATTCACAGGTATAGTTTACTAGCCAGTTACCAATGCAACCGTGTAAAAATCTCAAAATTTTTGAAAAATTGGGGGCGCCCTTCAAAAAAATGTGCTAATATTGCTTTAATGTTGGAACAAAAACACCAAATAGTGAAAAAATGAAGTATTTGGGGAAATTTGTCATACCGTTTCCCGCAAATAGACATACAGCGACGACGACTCAAAATCTACACTAAACAGCTTATTGTGGTTTAGATCAGTACAGAATAAACATGCAAATATCAATAATATTTGTGTTTGAGGTCAACCTGTACAGGTCATGATGCACAATAGGCCTATTACACTTAAAAATCTGGGATATTCACATGGAAAGGCTTTTTGATCTCAAGTCAGAATTTTGATACACGCGTATAGAAATTACAGAATCAGATAAAAAGTACTGCCTTGTCTTTAATACACGGATTTCAAGCCAACCACTTGCAGGTTATGTTAGCACATCTATGTTAGTAACAAAAATAAAATACGAATTTTCGGATCAGCAAATCATTGCTTGTCCCTTTAATGACAAGGATCTAGTTAGGTGTTATATAAAACGAATAATGAATGTTTTCATTTGTGCAATGGAAATAAAATTTTTATTCGTTGAAAGACGAAATGTTCCATTTAACCCGGCTAACACCTAGTTGTTGAATAGAACATTTCATCTTTCAACTCATGAAAATATTCTTACCATTGCATTCATTATTTGTATACTATATACATCTATCAATGCTATCTTAAGCCTGTAATACCATCATCATATCTTTTGAAGAGGCAGGTATTGTTTGTTTTCAAAACAAACACTACCTTTTTTTACTTTTGTCTTATGTAGTTTTCCTTTTTTCCGGCTGAATGCAACTTGTAAAAGTGTATGTCCAAATAAATAAATTTGCTCTCAGTCAAAATAAAATGTACTGTGATATGTAAGAGAAGGTAATGAATATTGTTCAAATACGGCTTTTGTTGTGGGCCGCTAGCTATAGCTGGAGGACCACTTAGCAATCCGTTCTGAGGAGGACAGAGAGAGCAATGATGAGAGCGATGTGTGGTGTGAAGTTGATGGACATGATGAAGACTGAGGATTTGATGCAGATGTTGGGTTTGGAAGAGGCGATGGACCGGTTGGCGAAGGCGAATAGTGTACGTTGGTGTGGGCATGTGTTGAGGAAGGATAACGAGCATGCTTTGAGTTCGAGGTGGGAGGTTTGAGGAGGAGGGGACGTCCAAAGAAGACATGGAAGAAGCAAGTGGAGGAGGAGAGTAGGAGGGTTGGGTTGAGGATGGAGGATGCATTGAATCGGGTGAAATGGAAGGAAGGAGTTAGGGCGGTTGCTGCGAATGTGAGGTGAATCCGGCCACCCCCGTTGACGGGGATAAAACCGGATTTAAAACTTTGGTTTTAGTAGTAGTAGTAGTAGTGTGTATGTGTGTGTGCATATGTGTGTGTGGATATGTATACATGTGTGTCACTAAATTGTTAAGTTTTTTTTTTAAATTGACCTCAATTGAAAAGTTGGAAGTTCATTTGGAACCAAACTTGTCTCATAGGTGCAACATGAGATCCCTCACTTGTTAATGAGGTCAGGTCAAAGATCATGTGCCAAGGTTAAATGTCATGTGAGGTCAAGTTGAAAAATGGGCTAAAATGTAAATTTGCCCTACATTGAAAAGTTGAAGTTCAATTAAAACCAAACTTGTGTCATAGGTGCACCATGGGATCCCTCATATGTTGAGGAGGTCAAAGGTCATATGCCAAGGTCAAAGGTCATGGAGCGGCCCACAGCTTATATTTTTAACCCTTGCGCTAGCAGCGCCAGGGTTATAGTCATGACGCACGAGGAATGTAGTCCCAATTTTGTGTGTGTTTTGTACATCAGGGGCTACATTTCTTGTTGTATGGTGACAAAATTTTGGTAGTGGGTAGGGGACAGCCTGTGCCAGGGACTAAGATCGATCGTTCACCCGAAAATCGGGGTGTAATTTTCCGTTTGGAGCCGTTTTTTACAGAAATTTTTGCTCGAGAATCATTGGCCTTGTGTGCATTTCCAATGGTGATGGCCAGGCCATTGAGGCCAAGGATTTGTGGCAGTTTTTTAGGGCGCGCCTACGGTCTGGCACCTATTTAGCTTGGTTTTGGAAACTGTTACGGCAGTCCGGTAAGTACGGGATGCGCCCGTAGCGATTGCGGCCTTACTGTTCCGTGCGGCGAGCACCTTTGGGGGCAACCGAGTACCCCACAAAACTTCATTTTCTTCGCTATGGTTCTATAGGTTCAGACCCAATTATGATACTATTCAAAATCAAAACAAAACATAGTAACAGACCCTCTGATGCAAAAATCTCCTAGAACCCCTTCGTTTTCCGGAGATAACGTTAATGGAATAAGAGAAAAAAGTGGTGGCGGGGGAGGGAGCGCCCATGCCCGAAGCGGGCGCCGCCGGGGGCGCGGCGGGGACAGGGCAGCAGCGGGGGGAGTGGGAGAAAGGGAGGAAGGGGCCTGAACAAACGCTTGCGCACTACTAATAAAAATCAAAAATAATCGCTCTGCGCATTCTGGACAAACGCACGCACTTTCCGGACCGCCTTTGGAAACTGTAGCCAAATTGGGATTTCTACGTACCCATCACGATATATGTTACATAGCGGATTTTCCAAATATGTTGAAATATATGAGGAGTTTTCCTAGATTACCCGATGACCTAAAAATTATTTCTTCTGCATAGATTGTAATAAGACGAAGTTTCTCCATTTTCCTTTCGCAATTTAAGGAATATTTTCAAAACACTCTATAATGGAATCCTCCACGTAACACGCCTTATTGGGGTCAAGTCAAAGTGTGACCTCGAGCGGTCTTCATCACTGTGAACAATAATAATAAAAGACATATGCAAACACACATACAACTGCAAGCTCCTCATGTGGCCAGCGTCTAAGGCGCTGACGTTATTCGGCAATGACACTCAATGCATTATTTTCCCCGTTGGTCCTGGGTTCGTAATCGGTCAAGGAAGTTTGATTTTTTCATTGTTTTTCGTTAGTTTTTGTTCTTGTTTGAGCTGGTTTTGTTTACCAGGAAAGATGTGCCGTTGTTTGCTTTTTTTTTCCTCCCTTTTCCCCTGTTTTTTTTTTCTTTTTTTTTTAACAACCTACACATCTTAATAAATTGAATCACGAAGTTGGGAATAGTGGCCAAATGAAAATAATAATAATGAAACTGACAAAATTTAAACGGAAACAAAGAAAATAAATTTAATTAAACATATATAAAATACAATAAAAAATTCAAAAGAATTAACAATTGAACAATGAGTGAAAAAAAGAAACCTAAATTGTGCAATAACAAAGAAAAGACAATCAAATAAGATTTTAAAAGAACAACAATATTAACTTAAAAATTAAAAATACATAAAATAATATCACAATTAAATTAATAACAAAAGTAAATGACAAAAGTTTAAATGTAAAAAATAATAACAATACAATACTGAAAATACACACCAATAAACAAACGTACTAAAATAAAAGGAACTAATCAAAATAGAAAAGACCCAAATCTTTAAAATCATAAAAAAAATAAAATAATTGATAAACTAATATAATAAAACAATTTCAATGGAAACAAAAGAATCAATTAAAATATAAATAAAATACCAAAATAAAAATTCAAAAGAATTAACAATTGAAAATGAGTGAAAAATAGAACGCTAAATGACAAAATCAATTCACAAAACACGACGGAACACATACAATTTAAAGAAAAACATATAATTAAAATTATTTAAAGTTTTTTTTTTTTTTAATGTAATTAAATAAACATCAAAATTAGTAAAATAGGCCAATGGAATTTGGATTGTTAGTTTCTCCGTTGAACTGTTCAAAACAGGAGACATATTTCATTAGTCTTATATTTCATTTTTTCAAGATTTTTAAATGTTGTACATCATTGTATAAAGATGGTGTCTAAACTGAATATCTAACCTCAGACTTTATAACAGTTGGATACTTTTTAAGTAATATTTCCTTCAAAAAAATCAAACAATTTTTCAAGATGAATATTGTAAGCTCGATCGCAGATATGATCAGGAGCATTGGTAGTGGGGTTACTAAATGTCATTATTAACACTAAGTAAGAAGTAAACCCCCTCACCAACAAAAATATGTTAAAATTATCAGAACGACATGCCTGATATTATGAGAAGCTGAATGTATTGATCTGGCTTTAAGATTTGCAAAATATTACTTTAAAACCAAAATAATGAAGTTTTTAATCAATTTTGTGGTTATTCAATTAAAACCAACTCCATTTACTATGTTTAGCAAGCACACCCTCGTTTGTTTCTGAAGTCAATGGTCACTATCAAGGGCAAAGGTCATGTTAAACCTATCATGACCACACAAAATGCAACTCTCAAAATCCACCCCACCAGCTGTTTCTGCCAAGCAGTGCCTCAATAAACAAATCCCCTCCCTACCCTAAAATGCTGAAATAACCATTTACAATTCTTATAAGTGCAACAAAGATTAATAAACAACGCAGTATTGTCTTATTATAGTTTCATATGTGTACAACACTAAACATTTCTTTACCTTTGTATTTGTCACAAAAATAAAGCTTTCCGAATTTCCTTATAATTTTTCCCTATAATACGCTCATTAGTCGAGGCGGCATGCTACCCGATCGTGGCATTTGTGATAAAAGTCATGAAGCATACGAAACAGATCAAGATAATGAGCCATCGCAATTTGTATCTCCGTCGGCCATTTTCCAAGTGGCCGCCAAAATGACCATTTTTCCGGCATATTTTTGCTAATATTTCCACACCTGCCTTTTACTTATGCCCGATACTAAGCATGAATATGCTAAATTCATGTACAATGTTTGTCCAATCACAGACCATTGTAGATATGTTTCCCTGTCGGCCATTTTCCAGATGGCCGCCAAAAATGCCCATTTTATGCATTTTTGCTAATATTTTAAATTTTCAATTAATTTTGATGTGAGAGCTACGTGATTTTGTTAACCCCATAGAGTACTTTAATGTTTGTCCAATCACAGACCATTGCATGGTGTCCTTCGGCCATTTTCCCGCGATGGCGCCAAAAAATGACCATTAAGACATATTTGCTAATATAAGTATTACCAACCTTTTACTACTCTCTATACTACACCTAAAAACCTGTCTATAGATATCTTCCTTACACTGCTACAATTGATCGTCTAATAATTTACTTTAAGGTACAAATGTATTGCATTGATATTAAAAGGCGTGGTTTTACGTATTTTGATAAGACTTTGCCCATTTTTGCAATCGTAATTCAAAATGTGATGATAATCATAAACACCATACTTTGTAGCGCACAAAGCTCATTAAAAGTGATGAAATCTCAAACTAAGTTTCCCCCAAACAGAAAATATCCCTGTGGCGATCAACCGATATTGCATTGTAATATACTCCCCATACTCCCCCCGCCTAAGAAATCGATCGAACGATGTGTGAAATGGCCATCACATGCTCAAACTTGCTTTCAAATTGACCTCCAAGCCAGCTGGATAATCTCTCAAACTGTCCCGCGTACAGGCATGCCGCGTTATCATGTCCTCTTACGCCGGACCACAAAAGTGGCATAAGCCCAGCTTTTTTCTCATGGAGCGTCGTCAAGATCTCGCACTCTTTCTGGCTCTACGGCCCGTGCCTATCCCCTCGGGCGTTTCTGTCGCCGACTGCCCGCCACCACCCCTGCCGTTCACTCTGCGATCCCGCCTATCCCTCCCCGGCCTTCTCTCCAGTCGTGCTCCGCTCTTCGCCCGCCGTCCGCCTTCTCTCGCCTGGTCTCGGCTGGGCGCTGCCGTTTGCCCCGTCCGCTTCGCCTCGCTCCGCTCCAGTTCGGCCGGCGCTGTCCCCGCTCGGCCTTCCCCGTGCCGCCCCCCCCTCCTCACGTCGACGCAGCCGCACCTCCCCCGTGTCCCCCACCCCCCCCCTCCGCTCCCTTTCCCTTCGGCCCTATGCGTCAGCGTCTCCCCGACCGTTCGCCCCCACCATCCTCCCGTGCCTCCATAGCCTCGGGCACACACAGGTCAATACAGGCAAACGCTCCTGCATTTATTATTCTAATTCACCTACATACCTACCATCTCTTTTCTTTAATACCGTAATTATAATCGTCTCGGATTTTTTAGGCGGGAGTATATTTTGAATACAGAATCACCGAATTGTTTCTTAACAAAAAATTAAGGACAATCCTCATGTCCCTGTGTGGATACCAATTAAAGCACCTCGACTATTTGCCGGAATGTAGTTGACGTTCATCAACATTAATCACCTACAGTATTGGTGTAAAACTAGTATATCACTTTATACAATCGGGAATCTTGAACTCCAAGTAATGAAAACATAGCCGACTTTTATGCACCTGCAATTTCTTGTGTATTTAATTTATTAAGTGGCGTTCTTAGGAGTTGTCATGCTTTATGGGTCCAAGGCCGCATGATATATGAGCTACCAAGTATCAAAATCTCTTCCCAGTCCAAATTCTAGTCGAAGTTTCGTTCTGGATCATGTAGAAATGTACTAGCTAAGACAACAACATCAGTGTCTACAGTTTGGACAAGTCTTTTGCTATGGTTATGATTGTAAGCATGGGCTACACTGCACATCATGCGGCTATCATCCTCTTTGTGAGAGCATGGGAGAGGGAGACAGTATCCTCCAATTAGAGTTTGCTCAGAACAAATTCACCATCATTGATAACAAGTAATCTGTTGTTGATCAAATGATGTTAGATCTAGGACATTTTCCCATAAACAAGAGGCAGGGATCTGCCTATTGATTTTTGAAAAGTGCAAACCGCCAACAATGGCATTTAGGGGTTTAAGGGATATAAATACCTATTCCCATACCAAATCCACACATGAGACCTTACGAAATGTATGATAAATGTCTTAGAAGCAACAGATCGAGCATCTAGACGATGACTGAACCATCATGAACTAGATCCTTGTGCCAGAGTCCTCAGATTGTGCCTCGTGGAATTCCTGAAGGTTTCCTCGTATCGATTCTGACACGTTCGTATGCCATGTTACAACAGGAAATATCATTTACTTTATGATAATCAGCTCAAAAGTATCTAATAGAGGTCAGAGTAACGACCCTGTAGGCTGGTGGGCGCAGGTCTAATAAGTGCTTGCCCCCACACTACCTGTAACAATCTCCAAGAGTCTGGAAAGCTGCCATCTCCATATGGAGACCTCTAGAGGACATATAACAAAGGACATCGCCCGATAAGCAGAAGGAGGCCCTCATAATCATAATAGTTATATTTCACCATCAATTTGAGTTGGTGTTTGACACTACTTTATCACTTACGCAAGGTTTTTTTTATTCCCCAAAATACACTTGTATCAGAAAAAATGAGAAAAGTCTGAGAAACTTCAGGGTATGCTCTCTGGAAAAAGCACGCTAGGCATGCCCTCCATTTCAATGACCATTGATTACTTATATGAAGGAACCGGAAAGATGTTGCATAGCTGCCCTTTGTCATGGAGCTTGTAAGTAAACAGGCCTATAGATAACCTTTTGTCCTTCATAAGCTACAGAGAGGCTACATGAGGCAGCCCCTTAACAATACCCAAATACTATAGCGTATGCTGCTAAATTTGGATTATATAACCGTCTTCACACCAAAACCGACTCTGAATACAACACAATGGCCCATGACCGCCCTATTTATATCATGATCAAGTTAACTACACTATGAGCTATCATTCCCATGCGCAGTTCAATAGCTTTCATTCAAACCATTGTATTGAGCACATACATCCCCTGTATTTTAGTATGAATTTATATACCCAGGACGTGCATGGTCAGCTGTGTGAACATGGCTCACCAAGGCTCTGAACAGAGCCCTTGGTAGATGAGGGCATTCCTTACCATCGCGATATGGTATGGTTTGTATGTAACAAGTTCGTTGTTGTTTTTGGCAATTCCATTTAGTGTTCCGGCCCCCCAAAAAACAACAAAAATGCAAAAATGAGGTCTTTCCACACCACCACCCCAAAACCAGACGCCACTCACATATATGTTGCAAATATATATTCGCAAATCCTTGCAACGCGGCATTGTGGTTTGGGGTGGAAGGCTTCAATATTAAATTTCAATTACCCATGAAGCCTGCATTATTAACTTTACATAAACCACTTTTTGGGAATTTTATGTAAAGTGGGGATTTTTTGGAAAACCAAGGCAAAATGTAAACTTGAGCATGTCGCGTTATTATGCAAAACATTTCAAGTCATTCCGTCTCTCATGAAACTATAGAGGGCTTCATTCATTCCTTATCCGTCGATGGGTCCCTTTGTTGTCTCCATACATGTTTTTCTGGCCATTTCCAGGGATTTGGTTTGCTATACTATGGCTGATCCAAGCAATTACTGGTTGTTTGTCCTGAATTCAGAGATTGTCACATCACTGTTATTCATATTCAAGATCACATCCACGGAGTGCTTGATCAGTGCCACGGCGTGAGTACTTTGACATATTTGTTATGGCTTATGATACCAAACCAGATCTTAAGAAGTTCATAATCAATCTTGCCGTGGCGCATCTACACTACTACGTGAATCAAAAAATTGTGCAAGGATTACAGATGAGTTTTGACCTTATTGTTGTTTTAATAAAAATACACCTAATATACTTTGAAGGTGTTAAAAAATGAAAGAAATCAACTGAAAAATACGCTCGATATGTCGGGGTTTGTAACACAACCATTTTTTTCTCTATTCCAATGGGAGTTACACACATTACTTGTGTTTGAGATGTACAATATCATGAAGCCTTTTTTCAACTAGGAGTAATCAATCTATTTATACCAAGTGCAAAGTGATAATGAAAATGCAGCAATTCACCTGCTTGCAGAGTAAGAAAACACGATCTTCCCCTTGTTTGGATATTGCTAGAGGTTAGTCACTTATTGACATAGCTGTTAATCTATACCTGGATTACAGTATCAGTAGGTAGTGTGTGAAAACCCTTTTCATTTACACATCAGGATTGGATTGGGCTGCGATTTTGTGTGAACATTTTAATTCGTTTTTGAGATAATATAAAGGGAGAGAAGCTATCATAGATCAATTTTAAACAAGAGTCATAATTACTTTAATATGCTTTACACCGTATATCGTACATTAACGCAAATATTGCTTAAATGTAAAATCCGATGGAAATGGAGAAAAAGAGGTGTACTTAAAACATTTGTCATATATGGCCTTATTTTCAGTCAATTTCTTTCATTTATTCAACACTTGGAGTATACTAGATATGCTTTGTTAAAACAACAATAAATTCTATGATTCATGGATTTTATCAAGCCCGAGGTGAAGGCCATTGCAATAACTTGCACAATTTTTTTATTCAGAAAGAATGATAATTCACATGATTAATTTCAGCACTAGTGTTGGATAGATGGGGTCAACTTTTGACGTAATGCATCTATTTATAGGCCCTATGACCACTACACTTCCCTGAGGCAAGACTGTGAATAAGGACGGTGGAAATCCAGTTAAAGTGAAACGTGGCTATTATTCATAAAACGTGGTTTAATTACTGAGTTATCCATTTTCATCGTTTAAAAAAAACAAGTATCACCGATGACTTGTGGATACGCAAAAGAAGAAATACTTTGTTTGATATTTTTGGCAACTGATGTTGTTTGGAAAAACAGGCCACGTGTTTAAACTCGCAGGACCTTTGATCACACATTAAATTTGGTCACAAACTACTTCGATTTCCCTATTTGGTCACAATCAAAAAGTAATCATCTTATTATCAACTTGTATACATTTTAAAAGCTGAGGACATAAGAAAGCTCACTAAATACATATCATTTTAATGTACGGGGTTGGCTGAAGGATATTACAAGGGAAACAAAATTTCATATCAAATTCACAAATCTCTAAAATCTCAAGATGAAATGTTCAATTGAAACTCAATTACAGATAATTTTATTGGACTAGGAACCAGTTGTCAACTATCAACGATGGTGAATAATTCACAATTGTTTGGTAACACTCTTTTTAGTACAGATACGGAGTGATCCCAAAGTTTTGTCAACAAGAGTTCAGATAATTTCAGCAACACATTTTAACCCCATAACTAAAAAAAAATAACTGCAAACTGCCTTCCAGAAAATATATACCTTGACTATAGTAAGATAAATTACTTCCCAGGTTAATTGATCAGACAATTTGGAGAACGTTTGGCTGCTTTGTATTACTTTGTACATGTATACAGTTACATGGGGAAAATGTTGTAGTTCTCCACTTGTTCAAAGTTCAATCCTCTTTCTTGAGGACATTGATTAATATGATTGTATTCAATATTGTGTCTTAGAACGATGCTAGCTTCTTTTGATACCAAAAAAATAAAATCCACCAACTTTTGACAAAGTTCTGAAAGTTTTTGTAAACGGAAGATGCCAAAGTTCCATAGAGTTGTACAGGCGGCCGCTGCCTCCTCCACCCTCTCCGTGGCTGAGTGGATTTGTCAAAATTATGTGGTAATCAAGATTGCTTAACAAAACTTCATACAGATATATTAAATCTTTCAGCTTTGAAGGAGATCAAAATCACTCAATATAATTTTCTGTACTACAAAAGATATGACAGAAAACCAAGTTTTGTAGTGAAAAGTGTGACGGCTCTACACCCTTTTAGGTGTTGTTGAGTTCAAAACGCCCTGGCCTCCAGTAAGTGGTTGCAAATTTAAAAATAGCTGTTACAGGCTAAAAACATGCAGTAGATATGCTTTATTCTGAGTACATCTGTTGGGTACTTAGCAATACACAAAAAAAATATTAGTTGAAAGTAGTTTTTTACATATCTGTATGTAATATCTTAAATAACCAAATAAAATGCTTTGAAAGGTGAATGTTTGATTTAAACTATCCCTTTATCTCCATAAACCTTGTTCTCAATTTAAAATGTCCTCTTAATTATTTCAGGACATGAAAATAACATTTTAGGCCATCTGTTTACCGGTATTTTTAAACAGTGTATGCATGTGATAAACAATAAAAAGCCAAATTGTTTGGCGGCCATTGAAAAAGTGGGCCAAACCCGTCAGGGGTAAAAATTGAAGTGGCTCATGATCTCATATTTTAGTATTATTACTCTACTTAATACAAAATCCATGCTTTTATCACTAAATGCACGGATTGTTGTGACGTATATTTTAGTTATGCCACTCCCTCGCTAATTTGGTATTTATTGGCTCCTATACAAAATTGCAACTTCACCAACAACTAAACTGTCAACTTATTCTTGTATTCAATAATATCTATTTTTTATACTTATTTTCAAACACTTTTGTCCTAAAAAGTTGCAACAAAACTTCGCGAATTCAATCTGATATTATGTCACAGTTTCTTCTTACAAAGGTATTTCCCAACACATTAAACAACCCAAACAAGACTCACTCTTAGGGAGCCCTTCTTTTTTTTTAAGGGAAATTTTTATTAAACTCTATTGCTCAAAGTAAAGGCCTTCTTGATCATCTGGTTATGTCTTTCAAGTTAACCATTTCACTAATTAGAATTGAAAGTTTTACTACCAAGATTTAGCACTTTAGGCCATTTGACATTACTAACAGGTCCATGGTCACACTCCACTCTAACCTTGTAGAGGAGGAGCAGAAATCATAGGGGCCTTATTTAGGAGTTCCGTTTACCTCACACTACAGAAAAAGTTTGAAACCTGTGTTAGTTAGATGGACCCTCTACATCAATGCTAGGTAGGTAGTACTATCAAATTGTGGTATCCACTTTTTCAATAGGGGGCATTTAAGTTTACACAGGGGTCCAACTTTTTAAAATGCCCAAATCATGTTGAATGTATGCCATATGTCCATCTAATGATAAGGATTCCAAACATGTATAGTTGATACCACCTAAGGCCATTGGTTTTGGAGTTATAGGGTAAAATGTAAAAAAAGGTCCAATGTCCACTTTGTTTACAGGGGTCAACATTAAAAGTTAATCTGATTATATTTTAAATAATTGCAAGTTATTGCAGAGGGTTAGAGGACTCATAAAAGGTATAAGTTTGTATTTATGTTAAATGCTTACTACGGAGATAAGGGTCAAAGAAGGTCAACACCAATTGGGTATGTTAACTATGACCTATTTTGTCCCAACATGGTAACTATGATTGCAGATGGTACAAACTATTCCTTTATTTTGGGAAAATTAAGATAGAATGAAACTTTAATCATTTTCAACAAAATTGGAACAACTTACGAGTTTTGACCCCTGTACAAATAGAAAATTGCCTTTTTACCATTAGCCATTTTTACCCTATAACTCCAAAACCATGGTCATAGTTGGTAAAATATAATTTTTGGAATCTTATGACATAGACGGACAATATGTGGCATAATCTCAACAGATGGAGATTTAAAAGTTTGGACCCATGTTAAAATTCCAATTGGCCCCTATTGAAAAGTAGTGACACCACAATTTGAGAGTACTACCTACATGAGTTTGATATAGAAGGTCCATACTAACTACAAAGGTTTGTCAAACTTTTCTGTAGTAGGGGTAAACAATGATGTTGGACCTGGGTCCCAGCTCCTCCACTAACTGGAAGAGGGAAATGTGAACAAACTATTTTTAAACATATCTATATTTAAAATGTCAACGTAGCCTTCTTCTTATAACAACCATAATATTACTTGAAATATTTATTAATTGAAATTTAAGGTATCATGAATTAACTGCTTTAGCCCATCTTACCGCAATCAATTTCCCACATTCTATGTGAAAATTAAAGGGCTCTGCCAAAAATTGTTATTCTGGTTTGGAAGAAGGACCATACCAAAATGAATTGATCTTGATAACCTACTTGCTAAATTCAAAACAGTGCATTGCTCTCAAGAGAGAACAGCCAAGACAGCCTTGTTTCAATAATTGTAGTTGGTAATCCCTGGCAGTAAAATTTTGCGCACAGTGTTTATCTACTAAATGATGTTATGTTGCTAACTTCAAGTAGCATATCCAATTCACATTGGGGTTGGTCCCTTGATTGGACATGGCTATATAGGGTATAGTAAACCTGCATGGGACTGATATCTTCATCCCAGAGTAAACTTTCAGTATTCACTTGACCCTGGCACTTGACCATACTTGGTTTCAACTTTTGGGTCCCCCGCCAACTTTTGTTGGCGAAGGGGGACTATAGAAATGGTAGCCGTCCGTGTGTGTGTGTGTGCGTCCCACACAATATCTTTGGAACTAAGCAAGTGTGGAAGTCCATCTTTGCAACATAGATGTATCTCAAGTAGGCGGTGGGTGGGATACAAAGTGGGTCATGTGACCTGGGTCAAAGGTCAAATGTGGTCAAAAATAGGGTCAAATATGGGCAAAAATAGGGCTAAATCGCTATAATAAACGTTGTCAACACGATATATTTTGATTGGAGCAAGTATGGGTGTTCATCTTCGCACCATAGATGTCACTCAAGTAGGCTGCGGATGAGTTCGGAGGAGGGTCATGTGGCATTGGTCAAAGGTCAAATGAGGTCAAAAATACGCAAAAATGGAGTTAAATTGCTATAAACCTTATCTGATGTGGTGGGATGATGAAAATTGGTGGGTGTGGTCAACATTCAGTGCCAAAAATTTTGAAGGTCATTCAAGGTCATGCGAGGTCATCCAAGGTCAAATCACTTAACATGTGGTAGGAGTATGAAAATTGGTGGGTGTTGTCAACATTCAGTACCAAAAATTTTGAAGGTCATTCAAGGTCATCCGAGGTCATCCAAGGTCAAATCACTAAACATGTGGTAGGAGGATGAAAATTGGTGGTGTGGTCAACATTCAGTACCAAAAATTTTCAAGGTCATCCGAGGTCATCCAAGGTCAAATCACTTAACATGTGGTAGGAGGATGAAAATTGGTGGTGTGGTCAACATTCAGTACCAAAAATTTTGAAGGTCATTCAAGGTCATCTGAGGTCATCCAAGGTCAAATCACTTAACATGTGGTAGGAAGATGAAAATTGGTGGTGTGGTCAACATTCAGTACCAAAAATTTTGAAGGTCATTTGAAGGTCATCCAAGGTCAAATCACTTAACATGTAATAGGAGGATGAAAATTGGTGGGTGTTGTCAACATTCAGTTCCAAAAATTTTGAATGTCATTTCAAGGTCATCCGAGGTCATCCAAGGTCAAATCACTTAACATGTGGTAGGAGGATCCAAAAAAATTGATGCGGTCATGTGGGGTCATTTAAGGTCAAATCACTAATCATGTGGTAGGAGGATGAAACTTGGTGGGAGTGGTCAACATTCAGTGCCAAAAATGTTGGTAGTCCTTTCAAGGTCATTCAAGGTCAAATCTTTGCACATGGTTGTATGGTCATGAAACCTAGTGAATGTGGTCAACATTCAATGCCAAAATTTTTGAAGGTCATGTGGTGGTCATTCAAGGTCAAATCACTAATCATGTGGTAGGAGGATGAAACTTGGTGGGAGTGGTCAACATTCAGTGCCAAAAATTTTGGTAGTCCTTTCAAGGTCATTCAAGGTCAAATCTTTGCACATGGTTGTATGGTCATGAAACCTAGTGAATGTGGTCAACATTCAATGCCAAAATTTTTGAAGGTCATGTGGTGGTCATTCAAGGTCAAATCACTAATCATGTGGTAGGAGGTTGAAACTTGGTGCATGTGGTCAAAATGTTCACTTCAGTGCCGAAAAATTTGAAGGTCATGTCAATGGAAGAGCCACAGTCGTTCAAGAACCACTTATTTCCATCACAATCTTCCCTGAGATCTTAAAATTGTTGCTTCTTGTTCTTTAGCTACTGCACTGGGCGGGGGACCTTTGTGGTTCGAGAACCGCCTTGTATACTTTCAACTAGCAGTGGTTATTTATATATTTCAAGTCATTTTCATCTTCTTAGGACTCTTCGTTGTAGGAGTTATTAGCTGAACAGTACTTTAGTCAGAAAAAGTATGTAGGGCCTACCTTTCCGGCAATAAACATTTGTTATACATGTAGAAACATAATTTGTTTTTGAAACATTATATAAAAATAACAAATAGTGAATACTCTGTTTATATTTGTCACACAAACTATGATCAGGCTCTTAGACTATTTAAATTATGTATCTTATTTGATGTGGCAAATAAGATATTGTAAAAAGACAAGTGAATATAGCCTATTAATAGAGTCAATTGTCTTTTCACACTATATTTTATTGTCATATCAAATAAGAAACATAATTTCTACTACCTATTTGATTTTTCACTTGATCTTGGAGAAGTTGTAATGAAACTGTGTGATTTTTTTGTACCCAACTTTGTATGTCCTGACATAAGAGTAGAGACCAATGTTTACCATTTCACAAAAGTCAAATTCTTAGTCGGTCTCATAGCCAGGCTCATCGGGGAAATGATGTCCACTTTTGGATGAAAGGTGATTCTAGACAGATTTTTTCCACTGAACACGATTCTGAACGCCGATTGTTGATAAAATGTGCCCAAAGTGCTTTTCCGGGGGGTTCCACTACCAAAAGGGGTCTTTTTACAAAAAGGGTTAGGAATATCCTATTTCAGTGATTTAAAGGTCTAATTGTACATTTTCAGGCACGAAAAACGTAATTAATTACTTAAAAACACCTAAAGAAAGTCTTAAAGATATTTCCGGGGGTACTACTACCAAAAAGGGTCGTTTTTACCAAACTGTAAGGAATATCCTATTTCAGTAATTTAAAGGTAAAATGATACATTTTTAGGCATTAAAAATGCAACTAGGCCCAAAAATACACGCAAAGAGGCAACCAATGTTCTTTTCCGGGGGTACCACTGCAATATTGTGGGGGTATTTTAATGAAACGCCAAAAGTGCCAGCGTGATTTTACCAAAAGAGTTCGCAATATCCTATTTTAGTGATTTAAGGGTCTAATGGTACATTTTCGAGTATAAAAATAGACAACTAAAATGTTTTAAAACATCTTAAAATACACGCAAAGTGTTTTTCGGGGGGACCACTACCGAAAACGGTGCATTTTACTGACATTCCTATAGAAATTTTCAATTTATGTGATTTGGGTGCCCATTTACAAATTTACACATGGAAATAATTTTAAAACATAAAAATATACCAAAATTGCCTTTTCCGGGGATACCACACCAGATCACAGATTTGTTACATTTGGAAAATATTAGAGCCTGTAATTAACGTTGGTGTGTTGGTGTTCAATAATTCATGTATGGTCATCTAGTTGAGCAATTAGCCGACACACCACACCCATGCACAGTTTGCACGTCGCCGTGAACCGCAAATTACCTTACAGGTCAGGGTCCCAACTCCTATTGGACTGGATCCTCCCCCGTCAGCCCACCCCCCCCCATCCCCCACCATGTACACTGGCATCCACTTGGCAAGTCGCCATGACTGCAATATAGGCGCGTTTTACTTTGGTCGGCACCCCACCTCTGATTAGGGCTGGATCCTCCCCCGGTCAGCCCCTCCACCCTTTGCTGCAGTGGCGTAACCAAACTTTTGTAAATTGGGGGTGGCAGAAGGAGTGCCGAGTGTTTCCTGAGGGGGCGAATTTGGGTCCTTCTCCATAGACACTGTACAAACGGTCAGTTTATTTAGGGGCTGGTGGGGGAAAGAGCAGGGGGCGCTCGCCCCACGCCACTGTTCCGTTGTATGCCGGGGGATTCTGTGCATGCCTCTGCAATTTGCTGTTTTTTGTCTGAAGGCTTGATGGGGGGTCAAAAATGTTAGGATCCTAAAAAAAAAAAAGCGGGATCCAAAAAATTTTCATGGGCTCATGGACCGGTCAAGTCAATTTTCCACGGCCGAATTGACTACCCAGTCCACCTCTGGGTTTCAGCGATATGAACAACATATTCAAGAAAAAAATCGGCGGTCACCGAGCTCGTTCTTGAGATAAAACCATTTTTAAATACATATTTTCACCAGAATTAACTTACTAATTTTGTCATTTTATTATTTCACTTATTGCGGGAATGACGCTGGAAGTTATTTTCCAGAAGAATTGATTGTCATTTAACTGTAAAAATACCGGTTCGTGTAAATGATAGATGCGAAATAACTATTTTTGTTCTTTATTACGTCTTTCTTTTTCATTTTTCTTTCTTTTCCTTGCCTTTCCTTTCGTAGTTCCTTTCTCTGGTATATTCTTTCTCTGCCATTTCTTCGTTTCCATTCCTTTCTTCCCCCCTCTCTCTTCCTTCCCCTTTTCTTTCTTTTTTTTGGGGGGGGGGGGGGGGGAACGTGCCCATTCTGTCCCCGATCCGCCACTGATAGTTAAATAGAGATTTTGCACGCAATATTCCAAGGAGAATAAGAAAATAAAACATGAATATGAATATGACCGTTGACCTTTTGATCTGTAACTCACACCCGATAGTGGTACCAACTACAGTCCTTGAGTGCAAGTGTCATTGAAATTGGATCAAGGGTTTGGGCAGTACACAAATTTGTTGGAGTCGTCAAAAGGCAGTCGGGGAGGTTAAGAGATGTCGCATAGTATTATATAGGAATAAGGGAAGGAAACGTGAAAATACAGTTTAAAAAATATGACCTTTGATCTTTGACTAACAGTAGTGGTACCTAATAAGGTCACTTGGTGAAAGCTTCTGTTGAAATGAACCAGAGGTCTGAGTGACACCAACTTGTTAGGAGACGGATAGACGACAGAATCACTATATCCCCCTTCTGACTTGCACCACCAGGAAATGAAATTGGGCATTGTAATATCAAAATTGTTCAATAAAAAAGCCAAGGCCTCAAAATTTTCATGATCTTGGCAAAATGGACTGCTAAGCAAGACTCACATACCCAACTTCTGGGGAGAAAGTAACAGCAGTTTCTGTGAAGGAAAAATATTTGTTGTCAAGTCAAAACATGATAATCGAATGTAATTAAAAAACAAGAACAGAACTGAATCAATTACTAAAATAAATTAACAAATTTCAAACATTTGAATATGTTTACTTCTTGTTATTTTACAATCAAAATGATCAAAAATTGAGAGACTCAAAAAGGTCCAAATTGAGAGAATGTTTGATTAAAGTCCACAACAATCTCACAAATTTTCAAACGGCACCAAAACTTTCAAGCAAACTCAACAACCAGACATCAGACAGACAAAAAAACAGAAAGAGTGGTTAGGCCGGTTTTTTTTCTCGAGAAAGCCATAAATATGGGTCCATTTTCAACACAACAGCCTCAAACATGGTAAAAGGGAAAGCAATTTCTTTGTAGGCCTAATGAAAAAATAACGGGTATATAGGACCTACTTGACAAAAAATCAATAAAATGGGTACACTTTTCATGCATTTCTGCAAAATTTCCCCCTAGAAATGGGTATGGGTTTCACATATTTAGCCCCCCAGACATGCTATAAAATAGAAAGACAGATGGATGGATGGATGGAAAGAAAGAAAAACAGATGGACAACACAGACAGAAAGACAAAAACATAGGAAAAACAAACATACAGAATAAAAGCGAATCAAAGACCAATAAACAGATATATAGAAAGACAGAGAGAAAAAGTGGAAATACAGACTGAAATGCAAACACAAAGAAAGACAGACACAAAATAAAAGAAACAGTTTCAGAAACACGAAATAAAAGAGCTTGTAAGATCGGTAAGGTGGAAAGAAAGAAAGTGAAGAAGAGGGGAATGGTGGAAAGGTGTGAAAAGGAGGAAAACAAGGAAAAGAAAACAGAAAGAAAATATAGAAAGCAAAGAAAAGATGAAAGGTAATGAAAGGATAGGAAAAGAAAGATAGAAGGAAAAGAAAGAAGATGGAATGAAGAATTTATAGAAGAAAAAGAGAAACAAAATAAAGGAAAAAGAAAGAAAAACAAAGAAAGAAGGGAAGGACAGGGGAAAGAAAGGAGTACAGAAAATAACGAAAGAAAAGGACATGTGGAAATGAGCTTGGAGGGGCTCATGTCAATTGAAAGTGGATTAAGTTGATTCTAACAATTGCAATTACGTTTTCTTTTTATTGGATTTCTTTGAATAGTATCGTTCATCTCTTATAAAAAAAAGAAGTAGAACATGTTATAAATATAAGTGTTTCTCTGAAAGTAGGATTTAGCATACAGTAATTACCAATGCCAACTCTTCTAGTTACGGTATACATATAAAAATAATTTTGTTAATTAAAAATCAGCAGGGGAGGAATGATGTCTAACTTGTTCAATCCCCTTTTATATATTCCCTACATACTAACAAACTATTTTCTGGTAGAGGAGGGAGGTCCTGTGGAGGAAGAGAGTAAGTTTGTCATCTTTTTAATCTGAATGGGACTCTGATAAATCACAAAATGGGCTAAAACATAAATATGACCCAGAAATAATTGAAACGAGGCACATTCATAGCCTTCAGCAAACTTCTCATAAGAAACTTTTAACTTTACATTCTGGAACTAAAAATTACGCATGCCGGAAAATCATAACTAGACACCAAAACAAAGCTAGTTCCGTTGGTCATGCACCTCTCTACACTGTTAACCCCTGAAATGTATATTGAATCATGTTAATTCAACTTTCTTAGTCCTTTCAGTGAAATGCCCTACCCACATTTTTATAGTGGTACCCCCGGAAAGCACTTTGGGTGTATTTTTGTGTTTGTTTTGTTGTCTAGTTGCATTTCTCCATGCCTAAGAATGTATCATGAGACCTTTAAATGACTGAAATAGGATATTCCTAGCATTTTTATGTAAAAACGACCCTTTTGATAGTGGTACCCCCGGAAAAACACATTAAGATTATTTTAAGGTGTTTTTTAAAATACTTAGTTGCATTTTTTGTGCCTGAATATATACAATTTGACCTTTAAATCACTAAAATAGGATATTCCTAACCCTTTTGGTAAAATCATTCAAATTTCATTAAAATACCCACCCACATTATTGTAGTGGTACCCCCGGAAAAGAACTTTGGGTGCCTTTATGCGTGTATTTTTGGCCCGGATTTTTGGGTCTATTTGCATTTTCATGCCTAAAAATGTATCATTTGACCTTTAAATTACTGAAATAGGATTTAATTACAATTTTTGATAAAAACGGCCCTTTTGGTAGTGGTACCCCCGGAAAAACACATTAAGATTATTTTAAGGTGTTTTTTAAAATACTTAGTTGCGTTTTTTGTGCCTGAATATATACAATTTGACCTTTAAATCACTAAAATAGGATATTCCTAACCCTTTTGGTAAAATCATTACAATTTCATTAAAATACCCACCCACATTATTGTAGTGGTACCCCCGGAAAAGAACTTTGGGTGCCTTTATGCGTGTATTTTTGGCCCGGATTTTTGGGTCTATTTGCATTTTCATGCCTAAAAATGTATCATTTGACCTTTAAATTACTGAAATAGGATATAATTACAATTTTTGATAAAACGACCCTTTTTGGTAGTGGTACCCCCGGAAAAATCTTTATAATTTTTTTTTGAGGTGTGTTTGAATACTCAATTACGTTTTTCATGCATGAAAATGTACAATTAAACTTTTAAATCACTGAAATAGGTTATCCCTAACCCTTTTTGTAAAAAAAAAGACCCCTTTTGGTAGTGGAACCCCCCGGAAAAGCACTTTGGGCACATTTTATCAACAATCGGCGTTCAGAATCGTGTTCAGCGGAAAAAATCGGTCTAGAATCACTTTTCATCCAAAAGTGGACACCATTTCCCCGATGAGCCCGGCTATGAGACCGACTATCTGTTTTGTATTCCATTTTACAAAAAACGATTTTCACCCGATTTTCTGTTAACATGAAGAATCAATGAAAATGACCATATTACAGTCTAACATACCTGTGGAGAGATTATCTGTCATTGAGTCATGCAGTGTTCCTAAAAGTTGGCCTTCCATGCCCGACTCGTTCGTTGTTCACTAAACACCTTGAGATTACAACAAACAATTTGAACAGGAAAAACGGCATTTGAAAGCTAAGACTGTGCCTTTGAAGGTGATTAAGTATCATGTCACAACTATATTTTGTAATTGGCAAAGAGAGCACTTTTTCACTTGTACAAGTTTTTTCAGACAGGATGTAGATACCTGCTGTATAATAAGCAAGGGTTTACATGCATTGTTGATGCTCTCGTTTTAATATAACAAGCGTGAAAGCTGAGAACCGCGAAATTCTAGTTTATTTTAATTTTGAAAAACATTGCAGTGACAAGCAGCATTACCCATTTTTGTGTCTTTTGTGTCTACAGCTGAAAGCTCTATGCCCTGTGTGTGGTGTGGTATATGGTCAACTGTATGGTAACCAACCGGCAGGGACAATGACCAACTATGTGGAACCAACAGACTTACCTGGACATGAAGGCTGTGGTACTATCGTCATCAGCTATAGGTTCCCTGATGGAGTTCAGAGTGTAAGTACTTTGATATGGCTGTGAATTGTACAATGGGCTAATTTACTGATTATTGTCTAATTTTTTATTTGTATCACTTGTACTCAAAATGGAATCGTCTTAAACTTTTAAATTAAAAGTTTAAGACGATTCCATTTTGAGTACCGTAGCCTTTTCAAGGTGGTTGAATTATTTCACCAGTGAACAGTTGAATCATAGCCTATTATTAGTATCCGATTCTCAACCCAGCTGGGAATACCACCCACCAACAATACCATTGCAGTGTTATTGTCTTTATCGTCATTCGGTAATGAAATTGAAAAGACGAGTGCCGCTGCACTTGCAGAAAAATTTTCCTGGCATCCTCTCTGTTGAGCAATTTGTGGATGGTAGCAATTTGTGTTGTGGTTGAGATTCACATACTGGTGAGTGATTTGGGAATGGTAGTGAAGCCTATGATATACTTCCATTCGCAGCAAGTGATTTCTGCTTGCGAACATGAGTAACACTTGGTCTTGGGTCAAAATTCAGTGTTGCGCAGGCCAATCGCTTGCTGCAACCAACTGGAAGTATATAATGGGCTTAATTCAGAAATAAGTGATCTGTGTACATAAAATGGTAGGTTAAGGATAAGATTTCTCCTGAGACCATCTTTTATATATTGCGCAGCCTAGGCCGGGTATACAACACAGGGTATACAACACAAATGGTCACACTGTGATGTGTCTCCCCCTGGGGCTAAGCCTCATGCATGACTCTGCCTTGATAGATGATTTGCACCCTGGAAAGGGGATTAAGAACATCTTGAACAGACAAATTCTGAGCAGTTGTATGCTTTATCCAGAAAATCAATTCAACTTATGTGGCATGTATTGAGGCCGGAATATTGAATGGCTTTACCATCACCTTCTATTGAAAATCAAATGCCATTCATAAGATAATTTGGGGAGTTTCCGTAACCTGACCCAACTGACACACTTTTTTTCTGACACACTTTTGAATTCGGAAACCATAACAGAATAAACCTGTGCTTTATTCCATGAAGGGTTTCCGAATTCATAAGTATGTCAGAAAAGTGTGAGATGAGTCAGGTTACGGAAATTCCTGATAATTTGTTCTTTGATGTGAACCAGTTACCTATTGATGTACAATATAGAAACATGCAGGTTGTATGCTTGACTTAATAGTACAGTTTGTTATGTTTTCCCGTGGGATTTTTGTGCTAAAATTGATTTTATTAGCTTACTTTGTCAATTTTGGGGTGCTGATTTCAAAAATCTTAGGTGCCATTTTTTTCAACCACGCCTTCAGTCGCCATTTTAGATTTCAAAATGGCCGCCATTTTTCAGTATTTTTTGTCCTATATCTCGGCTTAGGAGACACTTAGAGGAGTAAAATTGGTGGCAATACCCATATTTGTGATACCAGGGAGTCCATTGAAAGCGTCGTCTTACTTGTAACTGATTTGGTTTGGCTGCCATCTTGAATTTCAAAATGGCCGCCATTTTAAATGACGTTATGTGCTATATCTTGGCGTGTGAGCAACGTGGAAGAGTAAAACTGGTGGCAATACCCATGTTTGTGATACAAGGGATTCCATTAACAGCACTGGCTTACTTGTATCTAATTAAGCTTTGCCGCCATCTTGGATTTCAAAATGGCCGCCATATCTAATACACTTGTTTTAAAAATCCCAGCATACCAGTAATAAAGCAGTCTAAAAATGGTAGCATTGAATGTACTATGATGATAATTCCAAATCACTGCATGTCTATTATTTCAATGAGCAAACTCAGCCACCATGGAAGATTTCAAAATGGCCGCCACTAGACACTTTTTATGTTTTGATTAATGGATTGTCTTTTCAGTGCATGAAGATTATTTTCACCATACTGCGATTTTTTGGAAACTTTATTTGAAATTCCATTAGAGGCTTACATGACTACATGGGTTACCCAGTACCTAGTCAGGATAGAACTTAAGTTCTTCAGGGCATGTGTAGAGAGTATACTCATCTATGGATCTGAGACTTCAAGTTGGACCATTACCCAAAGGCTTGAAGACAGGATCAATGGCTGTTATATATATACAACTTCTTAGAAGAGTACTTAACATCAGCTGGAGAGATCATATTTCCAACAATGAGGTATATGGAGATATACCACTCCTATCAGAAACCATTAAAAAGAGACGTCTCCAGTTTGCAGGTCGCTGCATGCGGACAACTGACCAACCTACTCTCACTGATTTTTTTTGGGACCGCCCGTGGCAGGAAACTTAGTATCCTGATGTCATTGCTAAAGAAACTGGACTGTATGCAAGTGAAATCCCGCAACTTATGAAGGATAAGGCAGCCTGGTACAAATGTGTCTCAGCTGCTTTCGACGTTTCAGGTCTACGGGCGACAATGGATGATGAGTCAGGATGTCTCTTTGGACTTTGGTACGTGGTAATCAATTGTGTTCCAAGTCACTGCATTTCAGGCATGTTCTGGCAAAAGGTGTGCATTTGCTCTTGTTTCTTGACATTACACCATGCACAAAAAGTTTTCAAGAAGAACATTTCACATGCGGGCTAGGTCGAAACTCATCCTCATCTAAATTTCTGGAATAAACCCATTGCGTCACAGCTTGCATCTAGGCTTTATCCACCTAATATTAGTATGCTAGCAATAGTCCTCCCCAATCAGTACCTCTAAAATCGTTTTGCCAGACCTAGTAGAACTATATTTTTTGCGCTCCAATGACTGCAAACTGCACGTACTTCAACTGTGCGCTTCGCTTTCCGGTTGATAAAGTGAAGCTGCCGAAGGTGAACACCAAATCCATGAGGGAAATGAAGCATCGTTGGTTGGCGAATATACATCTATATCCCTGATGTTTGTCAGTCTTGGAAGCATCAAGTACATGCATTAGGATCAAGGTGTCTGCCTTCTCGAGTGAGTGCTCACCAATATGGAGCCATACACACTGGTTGGTGGTTGGAAAAATTTAACGTGAGGATGCCAACTGAGCTCTTGCTGCTATCTTTATATCCATGGAGTAGGGAAAGTTTAGGTTTTCCCCACGCAATCTGTCAGTTGAGACTGTTTCAATATGAGACAACAGGGTTTTCAGTAGTACTAATGTGATTTGTCGAATCTCTGAGGTCAAAACTGACCGGATTTCCAAATGCCAGAAATTTTTGACATGTGTTGAGCTTTCATGAGTTAGTCCTATAATCTGTCGAAGATATCACATCCTTCATCATACACGGATTACAATTACGGAGGTGCTTCGAACAAGGTGTTGAGCAAAATAAGACAGTGTACCATGTTGGACCTTATTGTAATTCGTCATCAATGCCATGGACAAAGTACTCTTGTCATTTGCGGATTAAAAGAAGGCCATCTGAGGAGACGAGTGATCTGCGGATAACAGAAAGAAAAACTTGATATGATAAGCTGTTCCAATGTTGGTCCACGAACAGATTTTTGAATGGAATGCCTGACTTAGTCACCATGACATCAGCAGATTTTAGAGCTTCCCACGTTTCTTGGACAGGGACACTTAAAAACCTCTGTATTTGGGCAAGACAAATTGGTAGTCAAGCGTAGTATTTGACTTGCCCCAAGGGAAACGAGACCAAACTCCCACTCTCCCTCTTACTGGATGGAGCAAAGTAACTCTCTACCTGCGTCAATATAACTCGGAGAATTATTTTGCAATGTGCGGAACTCCCGGTCTTGACCAAGTGCAGCTCGGATCCGGGTCTTTTGACGATTACCCTCTTCAAAGAAACCAATGCCAGCAGCAACTAACTTCTTGATATGAGCCTATTGTGGAGTGTGACATTTAGGATTAGGGTTATACACCGTTTCTAGCTGCAAAAGTGATTCAAAGGGAGGGCATGCAGGACAAATGATATGGTTAAATGGGTAATACTACACCAGTATATTTCCAGTAAAGATTTTGATGGAATTGTCAATGGTGATTGGTGATTAAAGACCGAGCTTCGTTCTGGATTCCAAGATACTTTGCGATAGCATGAAGTGAAGCAAAACAAGCACGGACTTCACCAATCTCAACCCAATTTGTATTTCCTTGTTGAAGATTGCAGTTAAATTGCTCTTGCTGTACCAAGTCAAGATTCAAGTGTTATGGACCGTTTTGCGATGAGGACCTCAACCAAAAGTGGAATCCCTTGAAGCAAGGCAAAAAGAACGTAGGCCTATAGCGGGCAGTAATCAGTTGGACGGTCTCCTTAAACAAAATATGGTTTCCATGAGGTCACTGATGATACAGGTAGTCCGCAAACAAACATTCATCTGAAAACTTCTGCTTGCGTCGCGGAAAAAGTAGACCCAAGGCTTGCAGATACTCGGAAAAGGGGTTGGGTTTTCAGCACCGGGAAAGGTAGATCGCAGACCTTGTCGTGCTTCCATAAACTTTACCCAATCTCTGTGTGCTGTGTCCCATTGCTCCACCCATTACGTCTTCGTTTCCTAATTGACTCATAATTAATTATTGAAAGTTGATCAAACCAAGTAAATAAAGTGGCATTAAAAAAGAGTACTTACTTGGAAGTATTCTATCGCTTTAAGCACTATAATTGTTACAAAACATCTCAGATTTAACTAAAAATATGATAACTGCTCCATTCCTGAAAGGGACCATGTAGTTTACGCAATGCCATATGTCTCTAATTTAGGGTACCTCTTCACTGGAAAAACAAAAGGAAGGGTGCCCCTAATGATCCCGCCCGTAAATTTAGCAAAGCGCCGGCGCAGGTGACGTCGCACTGAGTCTGTTATTATTGGGTGTCTAATTAGCTTATCGAATTATAACAATCAACGGATACGGATTTACGATCGGAAGTTTCCCGTGGATTAGACACATATAATTGAAAAATGGCGGCCACTTTAAAATTCAAGTGAGGCGCCTAAACCAAAATAGAGACAACTAAGGCAATACTTTTAATAGACTACCTGGTATCAAAACAGGGGATTGTCACCAACTTTCACTTTTCTAAGTTACTCACAAGCCAGATAGGGCACAAATTGTACATCATGTAATCGAAAAAGGCAACCATTTTTAAATTCAGATGGCGGCCACCAAAATTAGTGACAAGCAGGCAAGGCTTTTAATGGAACTTCTGGTATCACAAACATCGGATTGACACCATTTTTACTATTCTAAGTTGCTATAAGCCGAGCTTACAGGACCTAAACATAGTTGAAAATGGCGGCCATTTTGAAAATTCAAGATGGCGCCAAACCAAATCGTACAAGTAAGACACTGCTTTCAATGGTGGAATCCTGGATCCAAACCATGGGTATTGCCACAATTTTACTCCTCTAAGTTGCTCATATGCCGAGATATATGGACCCAAACTATAATGAAAAATGGCGGCCATTTGAAATTCAAAATGGCGACTGCAAGCGTTGGTTGTGACAAAAAATGGCACCTAACTTTTTGAAACACCCCCAAAAATTGACAAAAGTAGCCATAAAATCAATTAATTTGGCACGAAAAATCCCACGGGATCCAAATATCTGACATATCAAACTATCTATAAGGTATATTCATCCTGCAGTGCAGTCTCCAAACAAAAAGTTCAACTGAGTAAACAGGTGATACTAAAAGATGAAGCAGGGTGGTTGCCGTATGTCAATTGTGAATAATTATTGTATTGCAATCCTTTGCCACATTTACTGTAATCTGTGACCTTGGGTTGACCTGCAGTTAAATCGATTAGGAGTGCAGCAGATAGGGACGAAACATTGAGTAAATAGACTGCACGCATTTGCAGTAAAACTTACGTATGAAACTGACCGTATTAATCACGGCTTTGAAGCGAAAGTGATGCTGGTTCGATTGTTGAATTATAGTTAACAGATAGTGATTAAAACCACCAAAAACATGGCATACAGGCAAATGCACACAAATTTGTATAATCTTACAAATGCTTTAACTAATCACGAACATTACATTTCACAGTGGTACTCAAACGGGGGCGGGAGCCCAGCACGCGCACCTTGGGTGCAAAAAATTCATAAATCAGGCCCTTGTTTTACTTATCAGCGCTCCCCTACACCCCAAGGTCATTCCAGGCCTGGTATGCCCTGCATTTGCTCAGTTAACTCAAGAAAATCATGCATTTTAATTTTATTTGAATTATTTCTACCACATTTTGAAGCTTATTCTGCCAAGACAGAAACAACGTTTTTAAAGCAATAACAGCACATTTTATGAACAGCGACCACAATTTTCAAAATTTGTTATTTTGCACAGTTCAGTTATGTTGGTAATTGTCTAGGGAAAAAACACACCTGCAAACGGGAATGCTAAACAATGCGTTTTATCATAAAATAAAGCAATTTCTTGTTATTAGAAGTGTGGATCCCAGATTTGTACTTGGTGGCAGAAGCTGGACAATGCTAAGGTTATGTCCTCCATGATGAAATAGTGCCACCTCAAGAAAATGACCTCTACCTGGACTTGCCTGAACCAATAAAACAACTAATGGATGAGCGTAGACACGTATATGGCGCTATTTCCCGGCTATTTCATATTGGAAGGCCGTTGAATTATTATCGGAGATCTCCGATATTAATTATTCTAATTACAAAATTCCTTCATTTGCGACACATAGACATCTTCGAGCTTAACCATTCACAGGTATAGTTTACTAGCCAGTTACCAATGCAACCGTGTAAAAAAAACGTTTTGAAAAATTGGGGGCACTCTTCAAAAAATGTGTTATTATTGCTTTAATGTATTGTCTTCACAAAAGCATCACCTTTTTACATTTTGATAGCAACAAATCACCTCCAAATGAAACCACATCCTTAATGACATGCATGAAGTGACACGAATAAAAAAACAATTATCATTTGATGGGTGAGCGCTTATTATGGATTCTTATATAACCATATGTTAGCAAGTGTTCTATCATTCAAGTCATCACTCCAGTCCCATTTTGACGGCATCATATATATCTGTTTATATTTATCTTATTTTGCTAACCACGTCAAGCATTCGTTGTATGTTCTGGTCATAAGTTGGCATAAAGTATGTGGTGCTGATTTTAGTGAAACCACAACACCGACTCAACAAACCAGAACAAGGAGAATATAGTAAGAATTGTATTGAATTATAAAAATGGGCGAGATACAACCACAAGATGTCTTATAAATGTAGTTTGAAATATGACCAAGTTAAAGTTAGTTAAACCATGGACCTAATAGAGAAGAGGACCCACAACACACGAGTTTCAAAGACCCTATCACGTTGCCGCCTTTTGTTATTAAATCCCCATTTACCGGCTTAAGATAATGCGATAATCACCCTCTCAGCAGGAGGGCTGTCTGGCCTTCGCTTGAATTGTCTTTATTGGGAACATCCAATCCCCTATAAAATTTTTGGTACCTATAAGAACCGTATAGCTTAGGATTTATTAACTTTACTCTTTTCCATTGGTATCAAAATAATTGTATAAACTAACGCGACGTCACTATGGCGTCATAGTAAATAAAGTTTTAAAAATCCTGCATAGAGGAAGAAACTTGATATGTTGCAATTTACTGCTCAAAATTAATATTGTAAACACTAAAAAAACATTTTCCATCATGTAAGATATTAGACGGCATTATGACATTTAGTAATGTTTGTAACTCCTTGGTATCAAAGGAAATAGGAGGACCTGCTCTCTATTGTCAACTAAAATCAAATGTCTTGATATTCCTGTGTCGTACTGGGCATGTTGGTATTTCCCTCCTGAAAGGGGGGGGGGCATTGGCAATAACTTTTCTTTCTGAGCATTGGGGTGATGGGGTTGATGAAAATTTTGGATAAATGGGGTTTGCTGAAAAGATCCTTACTACGCGCTAAAAAATTTGCATTTAGAAGCTAAATCATTACATGGATAATTGTAATTGAAACAAAATAGCGCACAAGCGTGCGGAAATTACCGTTTTTAACTATTTAGTGGTAAAATAAAGGTTATTTTTGGGTCCAAAAACACGTGAATGGGAATCAACATGGGGGGGGGTGATCGTATTTGACCATCCCCCCTCATCAGAATATGGGGGGGGATATATCCCCATCCCCCGTATTTCCCTGGGGGGGGGGGGTGGATTGCCGACACCCTATCCATCACTTGGGATCACCCTTTCCTTTCCTATACCCCATAGTGTTTTGATGGGGGGGGGGCATGAAACACGGAGCTAAAATGGGCAATGTAATTACCATTAACTCATTTGACACCGAGTTTTAGTTGGGCGAAAAGAATAGAAGAGAGCGGGAAAAACCCAAAGCCCCCATCCCCCCTCCCCCCCCCCCCCCCTCCCCCCCCCCCCCCCCCCGTTCGGTTTTTTTTTTTTTAATTAATTTATAATGTATACATTTAATTAGGTAATAAAGTATGACTTATCACATCAATTTCAATGAAACTGACATGAAATCATTCGACATTGTATCGAACTATCAAACATGCTCCACAGCTGTAAACAAATTCAACATAACCGGACAGTTAAATATTACAATTTGTGGGTTTTCGATGTCCAATTAAACGTGTTGGGCGCGCTGTGGGCGCCAGTTCATAGGTTAGACATTGTTACAAGGTACATTGACTTTCATAACACCGTTTTTCAGAGTCGGAAGTGATTGGAACATTTTCATATTATTTTCATTCACAGATTTTAACAATTATGGTCACAAATCACCCAAATGCAAGATTATTTTTCGACAGTCGTAGCTCCACAAAGGAATGACGGATTTGGATGGGGTTTTCGGTATTTTCTGAACAAAATTCTCCTCTCGTTGGTGACACAACTTGCCAAAAAAGATGGAAATTGAATGTACTGTGCATTTTGGCCAAAACCCCCTACAGTCAGGGGGTCACAACATCCGGTCAAGTTTTGTAGACAGCTTTTCCACATAGTAACAGCTTCGACCGCGGCAAAGAGATATAGATCACAAACGGCTCTCGTGTAATGCACATGAATCCACAATCGAGTGCCTAGCTGTTGTCGAGATTAATGGGTAATCGAATTAGTAAATGGTGGTTTTCGCGGTGGTTGTCCTTCTTTCTATTTGGTCCATGTTTAAACAAAGTTTTTAATCCGGTTTTATCCCTGTTAAACGGGGGTGGCCGGATTACCTCATACTCGACAAATACTGTGTGTGACATTTAACTGGAGCAATCTCAATTGACCCGGATGCCCTTCCTGATTCCATCCACAGTTTTCCGGGGGTGGCCTAGGCTTTGGCAACCACGCCCATCATGTAAGGCAGCAATTCTAGGAAATCAGTCCTATGATAACATAGTATTTATCAAATCAATTAATCACAATATGATCTAGAATTACTGATAACCAAGAGTATTCTTGATCTTGCTTTTGTCTCAATCCGACCGTATCGAATCCTCAGGTGTTCACAGTCGAGGACTCAGTGATCACTCCCTAATATAATTTAAACCTCGTAAAAAATAGAAAGTAAAAGTTCCACCTAAAACAATAAATTCGTTCACTTAAGATTAAAATGATAATGCTTTTATTGATAGTCTAAGAAATAATAATTGGGATAATTGGTTTTGTAATGGGTAATGACGTTGATAAAACACTTGATATTTGAAAGATATGTCAATAGGCGCATGCATAAACATTCTCCTATTCAGATAAAAAACTAGTAAAGGTGCTCAAGCCTTCTGAATGGATCACTGGATTTCATTAATAACTAGGATAGAGCCTACTACTTAAAGGCCCATAACACTAATAACCCTGATGACTGGAGTCTGCCAGGTTTTAAGAAATACAGTTAATAACATGAATAAATATTTAAATACAATCTCACTGCACTAAAGCCCTTAAAATTAAAATGTAAATAACTTCCAAAATTGTGGTCCTAACTATTAAAGCTAATTCCAGTCTCACTTCAGCCATTCATTCAGTTTCAGTCTTCTAATGGTATTACTGTTAATTATAAAGATACTGCTGAGTCAGTTTAAAATGAGTTGGTTTTACATCGTTTGGTAAAAATCTTGTCTGAAAAATTTGTAAAAAATTAGGAGGGATATTGTACAGAAAACATATGCCTGTCGCCTTTTTTGATTTGATATGTTACACCAAGTTTTGTTTTTGATGAATATGTAAAATGGACAATAATAAGTCACCTGGTCCTTGGCAATCTCACTATTAAAACTTTTAAAATTCTGCCCATCATATGTCCACTCCCCTTGCATAATATTGTAATCTTTCTCTCAAACACATGTATTTCCCATCTGATTGGAAGGTCAAGCTAAGGTCCCCCTCTTTTTAAGGAGGGGTGATAAGAATGATGTCATAATTATAGACCCTATTTCGGTTCTCCCAATTATTTCCAAAAGCATTGAGCGTGCAGTTTCACAATAATTTGTACCAATACCTTTTAAATAATGATTTCTTAATTTCTTGTCACTTCTTGTTTCAGGAAAGCACTCCCACTGCCACACTCTTTTTTTTTTTTTTGTATTTCAAATTCTTTATTCATTTTCCAACATCATAACATCAATTACAAAAACATCAAAAACAGCTCTCGCACCCCCCCCACACAGCGCACACCACCAAAACACTGGACCCGCACAAGATCACTAAAAGCAACCACACAATAATAAGACAGAGGGACATTTTAAATATCAAGACAATTAAAATTTTAAAGTGCCATTCAGATTATAGTTATCGTAACAAACCAATGAAAACGCCAGAACCTCGGATAATTTGGTATCGCAACTGCCATGAGTAAATGATAAAATTTATTAATTGGCACATTACCACTATCCTATGGGAACTATTATTCACAAAATTGCACCTTTGATCCCTCTAACAAGTACTACAAAAAATCTCTAATTCATATAAGGCAATCAATTGTGAACAGATCAATTTAGACGTACATACAACTAACTATTACCTCATTATGAACTTTTTACAAAAGGAACTCAAACAGATTCAAATATAATTTACTAAAGAAAAAGTACATCTGGCCTCTACCGCCTGAGTCTCCTGCCATCTCGTGTGTTTGTGAATGATAGTCCTCACGTTCCATTTTGAACCTTAACATGTGACTCATTGACTCATTAAGCAAAAAAGGATTCGCATGAGCTCATAACCAGACTTGGTTTAAATGAACATAACCTTTACATATGAGGTCAATTTCACTTTTCAGCCCACCCCACCACCTGACCACGCCTAACCCATCGACCTGGATGCAACCTTTGACCTTGTATAATGACCTCTAGCATACGACCTTGACCGTAACAAATGAGGGATTACATATTACAACACTTACCAACTAGCTGTCAGACGAGGCAATTTACAGTACAACCTCTTTTAAAAACTTTACCACTCAAGACCTTTAACCTATCCTAATGACCTTGACCTTAATATGTGACCTTTGACCTTAATATGTTGACTTTGACCTTAATATGTGACCTGTGACCTTACGATGTGGACCTTTGACCTTAAGATGTGACCTTTGACCTTTATGTGACCTCTGACCTTAATATGTAACCATCTGACCTTAATATGTGACCTTTGAACCCTTAATATGTGACCTTTGACCTTATATGTGACCTTTGACCTTAATATTTGACCTTGTTGACCTCATCACCAAGGGGGATGCCAGGGTTATAACCATGAAAGAAATTTGGTTTAAATTGTCAATCAATCATGTAGACATAAATTACATATAGGTAACGCCCTTTTCACAGCAATAGAAGACAGACATCAGATTTGGACACAGTGATACTCATGTGTCATCCTGCCTTTAATCAAGCGACACATAAAATGTAAGAGACAAAAAAGAACCCCTATTAATAATCCCAAACCAGGACCATTTAACTATAATGAATATCTAAACTTGCCTTACGGCCTGCACAATACAAACGCTCCATTTTATAGTATTGTGCAAACTCTATCAAGTTAAATCATTGAAGAATTGTTTCCTACAACTACCACTAAACAGCTGTTTTCGCTTTAATAACAGCGCATTTACTAACATATCATTTATCATATTCCTCTTTTGTATCCATACATCTTTTCAAACGCCCCAATTTCAGGAAGAAAATCATATTTTCAGTAATCATCCTTTCCAAATTGATTTATTACATTTGCACTCTGGAACAAGTGCAAGAAGTACCTCTCCTGATATTACAAAATAGCACACATCAATGATTCCTAAGGCCTGCCCGATATAACCATAAATTTGTGGGAAGGATATCATGAATAATACGATATTGCAGCCAACCGTCTATGATCCAATTTGATGTTAGAAAGGAAGTAAATACCCAAAAAAATTCTTTTACACTGCAAAGCATTAGGCCCTAACCCTGCTTATTTTTAAAACTACTACCTGGAGCAGCACTACTCTTCTTAACCAATATATCCTAAAAATCTTGACCTACAGGACCGAGGGCCACAAATTTACCTACACCATCTTCCCCCAATCTGCTTATCGGGCTCATTTATTACAGGCTTAGTTTTAATTAGGCCAACCACGCCTCGGAATAGTGTCAATAATCCCACCCAACCTAAGAAATTCATTTGCTGCCAACCTGTAAACCTGAAATTGGCGAATATGGCCCTTTTCAATCCACAATCACAAAAATTTTTAAAAAATGACCCGCTCTAATCTACCCACGTTATGATAATATACACCGATGTTTCCTGATAACATAATCTGTTTTCCATATCAGTTGATTCTGAATCATACTAGGACTTCAGGCTCTATACGCGTAATGCTACTCCATAATGTAGCGCTTGATGAGAAAATGGTGAATGGTCATATGGAATTTTAGGACAGTCAAAATTGGCACGAAAAAGGTAAATGCGACCAGCGAACCTTGTCTAGGTACATTTTCAAAATATCTTTCTCCAACCAGCATCATGTGGAGATAAAAAGGCGTTTGACCCACATAACACTTTGAGCTTTGTGGACATGGCTTTTAAGAATCAACATCTTCAAGCCACCATTATCATACCCCAAAAATCACGAACGATTTATCTTAATCTATCTGACCATTCCAAAATAAAAGGGTATATTATAGCATCAATTTTCTTCTGAGTTACCTCTGGCAATGAAATCATAGACGATGTATAAAGAAACTTTTGATAGGCCAGAACTTTTTACTATGACAATTCTACAGACCTAAGGGTTTAAGAATCCCTTTGTTTCCATAAGGCTGTTAGCCTTTTTCAAATCCTTCAACTTATCCTTCATAATTTAATGTTTCTTAATTTATATCGTATGCAAAGGAAATACAAGAATCTTAACCAACCTTATCTGTCCACTTTAACTGTAGATGGCTATCCCTCCGTGCCCTATTACTTCCATCCACATTGCTTCTCCATTTATCGGAATTTACTTTCATACTCGAACAAACCCTGAAGCTCTCCAGAACCTTTGGATTTCTCCCCCTCTTGAAGATATCCTTACAAACATGTAATATCATCTGCAAATACAAGCAAGTTTCAGCTGGAGGTTCTCACGAATCTGAAGACCCCTAATGGTCGTATTAGTGCGAATGTGGATTAGGAGTAATTCCAATGCCAACACAAATTAAATAACAACTACATGGTTCCCCTGAAGGAGGCTCTATCAATTTCAAAATACCGGTGGACATCATTATTCATAAACACAACTTGGATTATTCTGTAAAACATTTTAATCCACCCATTAAATGACCTCCCAAATTTAAATATATCTAAGATGTAAACAACTATTTATGATCAAGAGCATATCATAGGCCTTTTCAAAATCAACATCCAACAAAATTCCTGGAATATTACGTTGTGAGTAAAGTACAAAATATCATGGACTGTCCGTACTGGATCACCAATGAATCTCCTCGACTGCCACAACTCTTTGTATTTTGATGTTATATCTTAAACAATATGGATAATGGTAAAGTTAAGGTGTATTATTCCTTGACCTCGAAGAAAGGCTTTTGATACAGTAAATTCATGACCTTTCCAAAAACGCTCAAACATATGGTGTCACAGGTAAGCTCTTAGTGGTTTTCATCTTATCTGAAAGCTAGATCTCAAACTGGTGTAGTAATCTACACTTTCTGGTTTGAAAAATATTGATATGGCATTCATCAAGGCTCAATCCTTAGGCCCATGATTATTTATTATTTATGTGAATGCACTTCTATTCGGAGTAATTGCAAATGTGTTATGTACGCTGATGACACCAGTCTTTTATTTAGTGCCTCGGATCCTGTGGCTCTTCAAATTGATATGAATAAAGCTTCGCTAGATTGCGGCCTGGTTTATGCTAATCAGCTCAAACTAAAATATTAAGAAAACCAAGTTCATGATTTTTGGTACAAAGCATAGAACTTAAGAGCTTCGATGATATTTCAGTCACATATGGTAATGATCATATTGAAAGGTTGATAAATTTAAGTATTTGGGCGTCATATTTTGACCACTTATCTTGGTGTGACAACCTACGAGATTACATATCTTCTACTGTATCAAAACGTAGTGGTGTAATTCGGAGAGTAAGTTTACTCCCATCAGACACCCTAATATGTTAGCTTTGCTTTGGGTTTTCCACACTTTGATTTTGCAGTCATGTAGTGGTCGAACTGCAATGTGGAGCTCTCCAAGGACGGCTCCAAATCTGAAACATAAGCTTGATCATGTTCTTATGCCGATATCAAGACACCAATTCATGAATTTATTGTTTGCTCTTAATTGGGATAAACTTGAAAAAAGATGGAATACTATCTTCTCCATGATGGTTTTCAACAGTGTCTTAAACATGATGCTCCATTTCTGACATTTATCAAATTTTATATTCACTTCTGCTATTCACGCCCAAAATATCGTAGTAAAACGTGCCAATACACTCGTCATTCCACCTTGGCATATAAATCCTGGTAAGCGTACATTTAATTATAGACGGGGCCACAATTTGGAGACATTCATAGTGATATTCGCTGTCATTTGTCCCACCAGAATTGTATTCTTTTAAGTCAATTCTCATAAATAAATTGTTTCATTTTTTTCTAGGTGTAATTAGAATTTTAACATAAACTATCATTAATCAGTAATTTTTTGTTTATGTATGGGTGTGATGTTGATATTGTATAATTCATTATTTGTTATATTTATGATGTCGATCTATCCTCAGGGTCTCATGGGAGACCAGTATGTTTACTGAATTGAGTTACCTGAATAATAAGATGTACTACTACTATCAAATGTGCTGGATGGCCGCCATTAGCTTCCAGAGCTGACCACCCTTGTAGGTAGATCTTCTTTTTCATTTACCAGGGTAACCAACTACCCTCCTCATCAGATTTCCTTAGAAATCCAATGGGATGACAGTTTAGCCGGCGGAACTCGCCTGGGACAGGGAGTACTGGATTAACAGGATACCCGTAGCAGGCCCCCAAAACGAACATGACCTGACCTCAAGGTGCATATATTTTGGATCATTGCCATCATAACCCGTTCATTTGTTTCCATTTAACGTCCTTATGTGCCATCATTGAATCAGTCAGATCGATCCAGTGCCATATTTTTTTCAATTTGTGTTGTGTATAGAGGGCATTGACGGAAGTGTGGTCCAGTGGATAGCAGCACTCACTCCACACCACAAGGTTGGGGTTTGAGCCCCGCTGCCGCCAACATGTTTTGCCATTGAGTAAGGTGGCTTTACCTCAATTATCATCTCCACAAAGGGGTACCAGCATATGAAGCTGGGAAGGTAAACAGACTGTTGTGCCGGGAGGAGTGGCGACCCCCCCCCCCAGCCCAGAAAAAATAATATATGGAGGAGTCTGGCACAAATGCTAAGGAAAGAGAGATGGGCACTCTCTGCATGACACTTTACTTTGTTGTTGTTAAATTGACATTGAACTGTTTTTAAAATAGGAGGACCACCCCCAATCCAGGCCAAACCATTCGAGGGCAACAGCAAGGCCTGGAATACTTACCAAAACACATCGGGGACAGGAGTGTTCCGACTTCTAGAGAAGGCTTTCAAGGCAAGACTCCTCTTTACCGTTAGGACAGTCACAGTACCAAACAGGGCAACAGAATACTGTGGTGTGGAATGACATACATCATAAGACAAGGAGAACCGGAGGAGCAGAAAAGGAAGATGCATCTAGTAATTTCTTGTGAGAGGATCAGGATCAAATTAAGTCCTGTGCATACTTAAAGGGATTGGCCGATTTATGTCTATGAATTTTTCATCTTGATTGAACAGTACTTACAGTACTGTGGCACTAAATACACACAGCCAAATTGGGTTGGACTATGAGAACAGTTTTGACATAAACCTCAAGAGCAGCAAAATATGGGTGATATAAAGTGGGAAAAGTCCTATATTTTAACGGAAGTAGACCTTCTAGATTATTAGGAATATTATATTTTATCATCAGTAGACATGACGCGATTAATATTGGTTGATAGCTCTTTGAGATAATTTCTTATCACTTGACTTCCTGAGTACTACACGTAATAGATCCATATCATACGTGCTTTCATCAGGCTTATCAGTATCACACATGGTGCACTCAATTTACATAGAGAGTACGTATTGTGTATCGGTGTAAGCACAGCCACATGCATCTGCTCGCTACTTGCACTGTGACTTGCATTATAAATCCTTGCCTTCCAAAAGTAGAGAAGAAAGAGGCAAAAAGTTGAGCTATAGGACTAATAATTAAATAAATGAAATTAAAAAAGGCTCAATTAGTTTGGTTTAATAATATTGTTACTCCATGTCTACTGAATGATAAATTAAGCGCCAATTGTGTATGGCACCAGAACGCACTTTATTTTTCGTATTGCAAGAACAAACGGGATAACTAATTCATAAAATTGCCGGTCACATTGCATTTTCCTGTATCGTCTACTCTCCATGACCTTTAAGAAGTCAGTAATGTCAACGTGTTCAGACAACTGTTTTGTGTGTATACTTTCGCACCGCCTTTATACGCGCATGTGCGTATGCTAGTGCTTTGAATCAGTGCTCACGATTTAATGCTGCGGCTACTGCATCACACACACTGACGTTACTGACTGGATGAAGGTAAAAGCACTATAGAAGTGTTTCAGGCTTCAACGTCCCTGGAGTGTCAAAGTTTTATCTCTCTGGAGGGACATTTTCAGTGGAATTTTCATCCATTTTTACAGTCAATTTAACGTATTAAGAATTTTGTTGCTCTGTCATGAATTTTGACTCCTGTTAAACAGGTAAATCCTCTAGTAAAGTTGTCAATAAATTCTGTAGATTTCCTCTCCATTTAGGTGCCCATGCTCATTGGCAACCAGCAAAATTTACAATGCGTTATGGTGTTTCCATTAGTAGTAAATAGACGATTTGCACGATCCCCATAATGCATCTCGTTAAGTGCCCATTTCCATCCGGGAACTTGTGACAGCCTCAGGCAAGCTAAAAATGAATGGTTCAGAGTGTAATACCAATACTAGAAAACTTATATTATCTGTGATGTTGCACAGCCGAACTGTAAATGTTGTGTAATCGTCCGGCAGGTGACAATTCGGGCACGGTTATGATCGAAAATACCACCTTTTGTCGTAAATTTCAACATCAGTGCTTCGGTTGTGTTTGTTCCTATGATATTCTTGTACATTTCTGTAAGATTAACATCACATGAAAAGGTACTTTGTATTGTAGTTTAAGGCACTATCCGGTGACAACGAACGAACAACAAAATATTTTGTTAAAATGAACTCTGGTACAAGTTCCTGGACAGAAATGGGCACTTTATGGGATGCATTATGGGGATTATGCAAGTCGTCCTTTCTCATCTGACAGGGTGTGCAACAAGTTGTGCCATCTTTTAAACACTTCATATATCTAACTTATGGAGGCAACTTGTACAAATTGTGTCTGTGCTGAGAAGCCGAATTGTCAAAATTCACCCTTTTTAACATTGATGTTAAATATAATGCATTTATATTAAATTAACCATTATTTGTGATATTTTTATCTTTAAGTCATGGCTATCCAGATCCAACTTATCTGAAGCGAGTAAAAGAGGAGCTCTCAACTAAAGGAATCAAGTGACAGACACTGCTAGTACCACTCACCTCACCAGGAGTGTATGCTGCATAGTACACATCGTCTTCACCACTCCGCTCGCCTGGGAATGTCTGCTGCCTTAAACATGTTGAAGTCCTCATTAGGTTGTGTGTCACTTGTGTATGGAGGTATTACACATGTGATGTCTGAGGTCAGAGATTAAGGTGTGAATGTATGAGTATGCAGGGGATGCATGTGATAATACTTGTATAGTTATGTGCATGTGGACCAATGTTGTAGCTAGGTTTTCTGAACCAAGAATTTAAGTTATCTTAAGCAAGTGTCCCCACAAGATTAAAACCCAGGAAATTTGTGCCACAGGCAAGCACCCTAACCACTAGGTCACACTCTCCCACCTTTTTTTCTAATGACTTGCAAAATAAGTCTGAAACATTGTAAATCTGATTTCACATAGTTCTACCCATGGTTTCTGGTTTTTCTTGGCCTTATGAAGTCCTAATATCATTACTGTTATGAAATTAATAATTATATCATGTGCCTTAGTAGGGGTGCATTTAGAGAAGTACTTCAGTAGGGATATTTGCTTGTGGATTTTATATCTTTTATAAAATTGAAATTATAAGAAAATAAAGAATATCAAGAAGGCTAACTTCATCTTACCTTAAGGTGTTACACTTAAAAAGACAGGAACATTCCTTATAGGGTTCAAATATTACTAGAGCTCTGATAAGTATTAAACGATATGGCCTAACTGTGGTATGTGTTTTATTTATGCAGAATTGATGAAATTTGTACAAAATGTAATGAAAAATGTTAAGTATGACAACATGATGCATGCAAACACAAAGCATGAAAAGGCCAAGTTGTACATAGCTGTAAATGATATTTTTTGTTTGAAATATGTAGAATTTTCTTGACAAGGTCAACATCTGTAAATTATTAGTATATAAAAACAAATTGTGTAAATATTTTTTTAGAATGATTTCGTAGATATTAAGAATATTACACAAGATAGTGTATGGTATAGACTAGTGTATATAGTGTACATAAATATCATTGTTTTGGATTTGATTTATATGAGTATACTGCCTATGTTATAATCTGTCGATGTTATAATCCTATTCATTTATTGTCCCTATTGTATTACCAAATAAAAGGATCCTGGTCGACCTATCAATAAGATTTAGCCAATCACTTCCTGGTTTGTGTGGGATGTAAAAGTCTTGTAAACAAAGAAGTTCATGACACACATGCAGTGTTTACAGTGTTTACGCACGAGGTTAACATATTTTAATCTTAATTATATTCCTAAAATAATTTTTGATAAATGTCTGTTTTTTTTTAATTTATAAAATTCTATCTTTGTGAACTTTATTTTGAAAGGTAAGGTGTAAACTACTTTGAGAAATGGAAACAATTTTTATTTTGCAAATTGTTTTCTTACGTTTGACATGGAGTATGCTTGTGATTATATTCCGGGATTTTGGAAATATACTTTGAGAAATAGAAATAGAAATTGTATTAAAAGTGCAAATCATTTTATGCCTATTCTGGGATTTTGCAAGTTTTAAAGGGACTTTAAAACTTTATTGAAACACAACTCCTTCGAAAATGTGTGGCACTTCTACACTGCAAAAACATCTTGTCATCACATTATTTTTAAGTAGACAAAATCTTGAATGTAGTACATACTAGTACCAGTACCACGAGGTAAGCATATGACTAGTCTAGTGTATCTCTCTGTATGATTAAAGTAGGCAGTCGCAAATGAGTCCGTTATGAATGGACGTGGCTAATTAGGCTTATCGGATTATAACCTCGACAGATTATAACATGGGCAGTTTTCCCATTTATATTACCTAGATTACCTAGAGACACTCTAGTGGCAGTGAGCTGAATCTTAAAGGGACATAATGGCATGAAAAAAAATTGACATAATGAAAAGGACCCTTACTGAAATCACTTCCACGTGTTTGAAAACAATTGGATGTTTACATTCTGTAAAACATTAAACCCAGGAAGAGTTCCAGGGTGGGAGGTGGCAGTTTGTGGCAATTTCTGGAACAGAAAGCAAGGTGTTCACATCCCTGACAGAATTTTTGTGTTTTGCGACACAATTAAAAAACATTCAGACCGGGATTCGGGCATAATTGTACTTTCGGCTTGCAGTAAGATATTGATCTGGCAAGTGAAAGATGGATTAGCCGGGATTATCACATATATAATAGCAATGGTGTGTGAGCTGATGACAACATGCTTTTCAAGTTTGGTAAAATGCTGGCAGTAATGTCAGCATCCTTGTTCCAGAAATTGCCACAAACTGCCACCTTCCCCCGTTTTCTTCCTTTTCTGTCAATTTTTCAGTTGGAAAAAATAACTTTTACTGAATTCTACTGACTTATCCTTCACCTTTAAGCTATTCCTGCAAATTTCAAATATTTGACTCTTTTGGGTGAATCACTGATAGTGTCATTAATTTTGTGGCAAATAATTGTGATCATTTGCAGAGCCATCTCAAAAATTGCTGACTTACATGTTATAACATGTACTGAATATACCAGGGTTAAAAGCAGCAGCAGCAGACTGGGGGGGGGGTGCAGGTGCACGAGAAAGCGAGAGTAAAGTTTTCAATTTGCTCAGATAAGGTGTCAAGTGGTCCCTCCACTTTGAAAATTGTTCCACCGCTGCTGGTTAAGAGATTACATTCAATGCTTTGTGGCAATTGTGGCTACCAGAAACGTACACACCATTCAGCAGTAATTGTTTTGTTCAATTTAATATTTTTTTTCTTATAAGAAGAAAATGTATTGATCTTGTAATTTTTTTGAGAAGCAAAGCCATACAGAATTGGCAGAATTAATTGCAGTGACATTAGTATTATTGTATATCTTTTGATGATGTGGCATTGTAAATAAGCTACTTACATAGTTTGAGGTCTTCTCAAAATACATATGGCTTTGCTCTGACCTATTATAGCCATTCAGCAAATGATATTTGGCTCATGATTAACCCCGGGTCAGGTTTCCTTTGAGGGCCTGCTATTGGTATCCTGGTAACCAGTACTACCTGTCCCAGGGCCAAGTCATCGTCGGCTAAACCGACACCCCCATTGATTTTCTAAGGAAATCTGATGAGGAGGGTAGCTGTTTACCCTGGTAGAATGAAAAAGAAGATCTACTTACAAGGGCGTGAGCTCAGGAGAGCTATTGGCGGCCATCCAGCATATGCTGCCTTGTATGGTGGGCATTGTTGCCCCAAGGCTAGGCCCACCGTTAACAGGGACAAAACCGGATTTAAAACTTTGGTCTAACTAACTAAACTAAGCAGAGAATAAGCAAAGGGATATTAATTTGTAATGTGTTTCCAACTTCTACCAAAAATGGTGCTTAAGGCCCACTACAATAGCAAATATATTGTTTAAAAAAAGGCAAATCAAGTAAAAAAAGAAGCAATAAACCTTAACATACAAGGTATAATGAATGATTGTGAAACAAATAAGGATAAATACACCAAGTTGGGCTTTTTCATTAAGTGGACCATTGAGATCCTTTTTTGAATGAAGAAACGTAAACATAAAATATTTACATTTTGGTTGACATGATAGTCTCTTCCAAAAACACCAGGCTCCTATTTCACATGATTTAAAATCCTTTCTACAAGTGAATTTTTAATTGAGAAAGGAACACACCTAACATTAGTCTTTCATCATGTATTTTGACTTAATTTACATTTTATGCTTTGCATTGACTTTGCATCATGTGGTTAATTCTGTTAACGGAACAGAGCACATGATACAGAGTAGGTGTGAAGGGAATATTGTATTTGATATCACTGCTATTTTTGTGTCGCCTGCCTAAGGCAGGAAAACACATAGGGATCACTTTGTCCGTTGTTGTGAAAAAGGGTTAACATTTGCCTGTAATATCCTCATACTTCGATGGATTTAAACCAAACTTGGGTCACAGGTGCAACATGGCATCCCCCATTTGTTGATGAGGTCAAAGGTCACATACCAAGGTCAAAGGTCATGTGAGGTCAAGTTGTAAGATAGGCTGCAAATGTAAAATTGACCTCATTTGAAAAGTTGAAGTTCAATTGGAACCAAACTTTAATCATTGGTGCAACATGGGATCCCTCATTTGTTGATGAGGTCAAAGGTCACATACCAAGGTCAAAGGTCATGTGAGGTCAAGTTGTAAGATAGGCTGCAAATGTAAAATTGACCTCATTTGAAAAGTTGAAGTTCAAGTGGAACCAAACATGGTTTATGGAGTCTACTTGCAAACCCTCATTTGTTTGAGGTCCAAGGTCACATATCAAGGTCAAAGGTCATGTTAGGCCTATCATTCACTAACCGCGACGGCAGGCGACACAAGCAGTTCGAGGACCGATGTATTTTTGTTATTATTCCCCTGGCTTGAAAAACACAATGCAGTAGGGGGATTTTGCGAGGGCGTGCATGTCCGTATGTATGCGTGTTCCAGTTTGGTTAGTTTTCATTTTTCATGTCTTGTTCGAAAAGTTATGTAGATGATGTCAAAAATCATGGACTTAAGTCAAAGGTCATCTGAGGTCATGTTTTCAGTTTGGTTAGGTTTTCATTTGTAGGGGTCTTCTTTGAAAAGTTGAAATTCTATTACAATCTAGCTTGGGTCAAAGGTGCAATAAGGGTTTCTTATGTTGTTGAGGTCGAATGTCACATATCAAGGTTAAAGGTCATCTGCAGTCATGTTGCAGTTTTTCATTATGCTTTCATTTTCTCTGTACAGTTTTGTGGGCACTAACAGCAGATGTGATTGGTTATTCATCAGGTTATATTGTCATGTGAGTGAAACAAGGTCATAAGTGCAATAGCTGCCATTTGACAGTTGCCTGAAGAACCATTTCAAGAGCCACTGACTCAAGGAAAGATAAATTGAGAGCTATCCTAATACATGGCAGCACACAGATGTATTACATGGCAGCTATTACACATATGACCTTGTTGAACTCACACAATATGACAGTGGCAGATCCTGGATTGCCAAAGCATGGGTGTGAAGCAGAGTTAAAAATTGTGTGTTATCAACCAATGCATTATATTTGTTCTCTTAAAGGTCCATGGCCCGATCGCTAATAGCCTCGTCCCCAGGGACCCCAGATTTTACCGGAAGTGGTCGAAATTTTTATACCAGAAGAAAGCTACTATTTTTCTCATCTACCCTGTGAAATCTTAGAGCTAAATGATGTTTGGTTTGGATGTTATGAGCGAAATTATACCCCATTTTGGTCGACCAATATTAATTTTACACAATACTCTATGGGGCTTATAAAATCGCGTTTTTAGCTCTCACATCAAAACCGATTGAAATATCAGCGCGAAACTTTACAGATGGGGTTTTGGGGTGAAGGCCCTTCTATCAAGATGAAAACTTTATATACTTAAATCGGGCCATCCTCCTTTAACTCCTTAAAGCAATAATAGCACATTTTTTGAAGAGCCCCTCCCCCACCAAAAAACAAATTTGAGATTTTTTGCAGTTGTGTTGGTAATTGTCTGGTAAACAATACCTGCGTCCTGCAAACGGTAATACTCAAAAAGTGTATATTCATCATTAAAGAAGTGATTTCGTAATTAGAATCGAGATCCAAGATTGTAATTTAACGGCGGAGCTGTCTGTCCATTATAAAATAGTGCCATCTCACAAAAATGATCTCTAATTTGACTCGCCTGACCAATGGAACAACTAATAGATGAGCGTAGACACGTACATGGTGCTATTTTCTGGCCGTCTCATATTGGCAGCTGTTGAATTATTATCGAGATGTCCGATATTAATTATTCCAGGGGTGTGAAATTTATTTCCTCGTTTAAGACAATTAACTTGTTTTTGAAACTTTGTTAGTGCCAAAATTTTAGCTTTTTCTTTGATTTTCAGCCTGTTTTGGGCATTTTTACTTCTTTTTTCCTCTTCCCCCCCCCCCCATTCCTCATTTTTTGTCCATGGCCTCTCACACCCCTGTTATTCTAATTACAAATTCTTTATTTTGCAAAATAGACATTTTTTTAGCTTTATCATTCACAGGTATGGTTTACTACCAATTACCAATACAACTGTGTAAAAATCCCATTTTTTTTGGGGGGGGGGGAATTGGGTGCACTCTGTAAAAATGTGCTGTTATTGCTTTAATCAAGTACACATGTGTAATAGCTAGGAATTAGATACACTGGCCCATTGAGAGAATAATAATCCTACTTGAATAAAGAGTTCTGAGAATGCATGGCTGCTTGCCGATAACACACAGATTGGAAGGTCTACTTAAAGGCACTATCAGTGATTTGCTAAATCAGAAAATCGAAAAATCATCAAAAATCAGATTTTTGCATGTTTGTAACAAGTCCAGGTATCCTAACATACCCTGCAAATGATAGGACCAGAAGGAACCCAATAAGGACAAAATCGGAAATTATAGTCATTACTGTCCATTCGGACACTTACTACAACACGTAATTGAATGCAGATTCCTATCTTTGAACACTGCCGTTTTCTTCCTTTTCTGTAAATTTATCAGTTGGAAAAAGTAACTTATGAGAATTCTACAGACTTATCCTTCACTTTTAAGCTATTCCTGCAAAATTAATATATTTTGACTCTTCCGGATAAATCACTTATAGTGTCTTTAATTTTGATTGGTTACTTAGAGGTTATATCATGCAATATTATGTTAATGAGCCAATGAGAGATATTGTAAGAAAGGAGTGGTCAAAGATGCAGTCAAAACCAATTTATAAAATCCCATTAGAGAAATCAACTCAGAGAAAATGTTGGTGTGTTGTATATTAAGTTATGGACCATTGCATTGTTTTAACATGTTTTATCTAATTAATAGTGCTATGCCAGTCCAATTTAAAACTACACAATGTACACTAAAACATGTCGTTTGAATGTCTGTAATTACTGAATACTGAAATAACTGTTGCTTGGACCAAATTATCATTTCAAAGTTCTTCATTGTTTTTGTTGTAAAAGTAAATACTGTGCAGTTACATGCATTAGGATGAAATATGAACAAAGTTATGGACTCTTATCAGGCACATAGCCAACCCAATGGTTCCAAAGGGATAAGTTCCTGGAAATTGCAAAAAATGTCCCAATCACAGGCAAAAATGTCACAGTTACAGGGGGAAGAGTGCAAAAAAGGCTGATTTAGCATATCTGTTTTTTCCTGTGCCACCCTGATGGCCATGCCCTTGACTATTAAGAGTTGTCAGAATTCTTTTTCCCATTGTGATGTTTTTGATTAGACGAGCTATTCATTGATGCATAACCCAACTTTTAATTGAGTTTGTTTTCGGTCATTGTAAAAATCTAAATATCACCAGCCAGGGTTATAGCTAGGCTTCTTCCAATGCCGGTCATAAATCTTTACACTTTTGGGACATATGGTCAAACTGATGTTTATTTGCCAATTTATGTGGTAATTTTTCATTTCACTTAAGTAAAGTGCCGGTCGGCAACCTCCCAAATGACCTGTGCCGTTCGGCGGGAGCAAGTGCCGGTCATAGCTATATCCCTGTCACCAGCCAGCAAAGATCAAGCCTAAAAACTTGTACTTCAGCTTTTGTTACCATGTCTCTGATTGGCTGAATTCATCATATAATCCTATGTCTGTCCAATGAAATTGGCCTGTAGACCGCAGGGGGTTAAAAATCTTTCAGCAGGAAGACTTCCAGTGTGGGTGTTTTCCAAGATCAGGTCACCCCTAAGGAAGCAACTTCATTTTAAGTACTGGGAGCTTTTAGAGAGAAAGAGAACTTCAATCTATATAGCAAAACATTCATTGTGACACGTTGTGAACTTAACTTTGATCTTGTAATTTGGTCCTATGCAATTGTAATTAGAATGTATTTGCAATGTATAGCAATTATATTTTTGTTATTAGAATCAAACTTGCATTCTCATACTTAAAAAAATATGTCTCTAGATAAGACATACACTGTAAATGTGTATGGGGTGCATTAGAGTGATAAGGCCAAGAAAAAAAAGTTTGTCTCAGAAGACCGCACACATTTTATTTAAAATTGGTCTTTTAGCTCATCTTTTTTTTAGGTTTTTGCTCACTTGAAACATTTTTTTTCAAAAATTTTCAGAAAAAAATGAAAATTTGGCTGCTTTTCGGCCGAAAAAGTGGGCCAAAAATGCAGTGTTTTTTTTTTAATTCCAGCATTTCGCATTAGCATTTGTATTTTTCACATTTCTTCTGAGACAAACATTTTTTTCCTAAGCTATAGCTGTATTTATTTTTTTGTCGAAGTGGAGGGAAATTTTGCCTCAAGGATTAGTAAAAAATGTAATAAATATGTGATGCGATCTGGGAAAACCCGCCACATGGTGGGAAATTTATATATTGAGTTTTTACTATCACAGCAGAGTTTGAAATATTAAGTTTCCATAACTGTTTACTTCTTTCTTCTTTGATACACATCTCAAAAGTTACGCCTTATACAATCTGACAAAAAATAAAGTACAATATAACAGATTTTAAGCTATGTTCTTTATTTTTTCAAAACTGTCCTGTGCGACATGTGGTGGGTTTCCCAGATCACATCACACGTTTCATGAAAATCTACTATCAAGAAAAACACCACTACATCTAGTTTTTTGTTTGGGAGATAAAGCCATTGTAAAGGATGATACACAGAGCAATACAGTTCATCCATAATCTGCAGCACACATTTTGGCATTGGCAGATAAGTTATAATTTTCAGTCTTAAAATGGCTTGAAATATTGCGTAGAATTATCTTAGTATGCATAACTCTAGGCTTGAAAGTTTGTCATATCAGCATAGAACCAATTTCATTGGAAACAGTCCATATTAGCTTTGGATGTATCACAAGTAAAAATAAGTATAGTTTGGCACACTTTACCAATGTAGATGTTTACCCCAAGTTACACCCAATAACGCCCTATACCCCTACGAGGTAGAGGGGTAGTACTCCTGGAGTTGTGGAAACTTGTTAATTCAACATTGTAGATGGTCCAACTATTCCTTATTTTAATTTGAGACATTATAAACAATATGAAAAAAAACCATTTCCACTGAAATTAAAGTATTTGTAGTCTTTGACCCCTGTAGAAGCTAATTTAACCTTTGACCTACATAACTGTGTTTCGGCTTATAACTCCGTAGGGGTAGTCCGGATGATAGCACAAACTATACATTTTTTAATCCTTGTGTGATCTACGAACATTTGGGTGATGCATTCACACAACATTGGAGCCTTTTAAAATTGTGACCCCTGTAATAATCTTTGCGAGCCCCTAGCTTCCTTAAGCTACCCCTACAGATGGCCATCATACATTTTTCGTGCATGTCATAGTAGGAGGTAGCCTGGTATAAATGCCTCTATGCCCCCCCGGGTGATAACCGACCAACATGCCTGGCTCACCCCCCACTATAACTTAAAGGTGCTTGTTCTCTATCGCTTTGGGGGGCCCCCCCCCCCGACTTACCACTTTTCCACGATACTTGTTGGAGTGTATGCAAGTGTTTAGGCTCTCTTATTAAGGAACAGGTTAGCCATAAATCGAAACAAGCACGCTTAACTATACTTGGTCCGACCTGCACTAAGGATAGTGCTGTCATAGCTTTTCACGCAGCTAGTGTGGCATCATACTCGCCGCACAAGGGAACGCCGACTTTGTACGTGCGCGATTACAGCCGTGGCTTGCTGCGATTTGTGTCACGTTAAAGGTGCTTTTTCCCGATTGTCTTTGGGGACCCCCGATTTACCCCCGGAGTAGTATCCGTTTGATACGAGGAAAGGCCGTATTTTCCTCATTGTCGTCCTAAAAGTTGAGCCCTCAAATCCAAATCCATTTCTTTCCACCAGATAAAACAAAAATTTTTCCATTTTAAGTGTTGTAAAGGTGAAAAGAGATTTCAAATAACAGGTGCCCCGAAAAATTGAAAATTATGATTTTTGGCACTGATGTAAAGCTCTCTATCAAAAGCTCTACCCTGAAAGGATTAACCTGAGACTGTTTTTCTATCTTTGGTACAAAATGTGAAATTTCTAATTTCTATAGGAGCAATACAAAATTAAGCCGCTATGTTTTCTATTGAGATATAGCATAGACAAATCACCTTTTGTTGAATTTTAAGTTATTTCTGTAACAAAATAAAAGGTGGAATCGATATGAGCTTCTAAATCAATATAATCACTACATATCCACAGAAGTAGATGATTCCGAAAATCTCCCCGTTTCATTGCACCTTTAACCATCAAATTATTGCACAGTATTGAAATATGTGGCTTGCAACGATGCATTAATGTTGCGTCTACCATCAAAACCCGCAAGTTTTGTTTTCCACGCTACTTGATGGGGTGATGTGCAATTGCCAGCTCTCATATCACGTAGAGAAGCACAAACACATAACGGAAAAGCAACCTTTAGACTCGTGAAAACTAGATGTCACTCCTTAGTTTTTCGGCCGGACGAAGTATAATGTAATCTCGCTCTATGGATAATCTCAAACAAAAAAAAAATGTTGTTGTTCTGTACAAGTCAGAATGGCAAAGTTTGTTACCCAGCTTTTTTATGAGTCCACAGGCCTTTTGGAACTTTTTTGCTCTGAAAAACAGCAGTTTCATTGTTTATAAGAATGGTGGGGTTTCATAGTGTCACCAGCTTGCTTCTGTAGTGTGGTACTACACATGTTTTGTATAAAGTGCACTTCTAACAAGATCACCTGATCTGCAAGCTTGGTCCTATTTATGCCTACACTACCTTCTTGCCATCCCTGTGAAAATCAACTGCGCCGAGCTACAATCATTTCACTTGGCCGGCACCTGCGTCTGCCTAGCTTTTCCGGTTATGCCTCTCCGTCCCAGAGTCATGCGTGCCTATAGATGTATCCCTAGCGGTTGACACCCGCGTCGGGCTCGGACTCACACTGCCTAATCGACGCCTGCATGCAGGTGCCGGCGAGGCGGGAGTGTCAGGGCGGCCTCTACGCAGGGGGTTGTCTTCACATCGCGGAACAAAAACAAACACAAAGCCCACCTCAACAGACAAACCACACCTCGGGGTGGGGCACTGACGCAGGGCAAAACTTGAGATATTAATATAAATACAACCAGTCCACTTTTTTTTGGTGATGACATGGTTTAAAAGGACAATTTTTAGGGGGGTTAGGTTCCACTTTTATACCAAAAAGGTCCACTTTTTTCGAAGTCCCCCCCTCCCCCAAATTCCTGCGTACGGCCCGCTGATGAATCCAAGTGCTCAGCACAACTGCGTCAATGCACTTATATGATATTGCTTCAATGTTTGCCAGTTTGCCCATGCTAAGTTTACCAAGTTGCAAGCTGTCTCTTGCAATACGGCGGTGGAGCGGAAAGATGATCGTGTCATATTAAATTTAGCCAGCCTAGTGATGGACCGTGGGAAAATGTTTGGTGCTCAATCAGCAGAGCCCCATAGAGATTGTGTGTAACGAAAACTACCGATAGAAATGTTAAATTTTCTCAAAAGTTCTATAGGTTCAAACCCAGTTGATGATGTTCATGTAAGATACAAAATTTCTGGCACTGTTGATTGTGCAAAAATACCTAGAACTCCCTTTGTTTTTTCAAGATACTGAGATTAATTCCATTACAAACTCTCCCTATGGGGTGATTGATAACACGTATAGTCTCTCACAGGGGCAGTACTGATTTAGATAATACCTTTCGTAGTCTTGGACCCATACCACAACCGTGGAAATACTTTTGCACTACCGTAATCTTGCAGATAAACCCCTCACCCTTCCACTTGGGCAATTCGAGGGGATTGACTTCAACTTGGGAGCATTGCTGCTCATGACATCGAGCATGCATCAGGCATTGGGGGGGTTGGTCAGCATGAAAAACGTTGAATTGGTATCATGGGTTTTCACCAAGCAGTATATGACACTTTTGAAACATCCTTTTCATATTCATGCCTCCTTGCATCCACTCTGTTAAACCTGACGGCCTGGATATATCCCTTTATCAGTCTGATTGATAAATAACTTAATGTTACTTAAGTCGGCTTGCACATTTTCACAAAAATGACTTTTAAAAAAAAAAAAAAAAAAATGATAGTCTAGGCCATTTCAAGATAAAGATACAATTTACACATAAAATAACATACTCAAAACCGATAGGGACGTTAAGAGTTTAAAGACATCTATGTAATTTGTAGGCCCTTAACTTTTAGGTTTTCCATAACTTTAATCAACAAATGTGTGATTAACATAATATCATATGCTCGTACCCATTGATAGTAAAACCACAAAAGGTCAACCGACTGGTCAAACAGTGGGCCTGCCGTGGGAAACCATGCATACGGTGCGTTATTTATGTGTTAAACGCCAATTTCCCTCTCGCTGATTAATTGTCGCCGGCGACATTATCTCAAATCGTTCTGTTTACCCTAAGGACGCTGATTTGGTCGTTGTCAGACCTAAAATGATTAAAATCATTTAGTGAGGGGATAATGTCTAAAAAGCTTTAACCACCCTTCAAAAATATCGATTTTGAAAAATCTTGCAGGGCGCACGATTTTTTCAAATTGTCCAGTGTCCTTTGAGGTGCATTTTTGTGATTCTATTGCCTTTCTCTGTTTTGTTTTGGTTTAGCAGATTCCTCAAAGAAGCATATTCCAATTATTTTTAAGATCTCTGATTGAATTGTGGCTTTTTTGTTGTAAAATTTGTATCACCTATGTCCCCCATAGGCTACTGTTTTTTAATTATTATCCAAGAAAACAAAATAGTTGAATTTCTTGCAAAAGAGATGAACTTAACATGTAAAATTTGGGTACACATATAATTCTCTTGTAGAAGTGCCAAAAACTAATAGGATTGGTTTTTCCAGCACTTGGCCCAACCCATCACAAGGCTTATTAGCGCGGGTAATTCAAACTTTTCATTGTGTAGCATTGTCCTGTGCCCTATGATTTGTTCGGACCGGATTGCTGGGGCAATTAATCTATTACAATGGCACTTCTACAGGCAAATACTAATCCAAAGGTTCAGATGATGAGTGGATAGGTATTAAAAAATGACCCTCTAAATATTGGTCATTTGTGTTTTCATCATAAAAACGTGACAGGAATTAAACAGAATTAAATGGTCTTATAAGGTCATGTAAATGCTTACAGATGTGGTTAGCCATTAATAATTGGTTTTTATAATGTTATTGCGTGAAGACATGCATATTAAGTTCTATCTTACCGCTTGCTCTAGGTGATAACTTCTATGGTTTTGATTGCGTGTTTGTATGAAATTGACAAATGTTACTAAAGTAATGTTTGTGTAGACACTGATGCATGGTCTTTGAAGTGTCTATAATAGTTCTATGCAAAAAATGATTGAATGTAAGATATTAAGAAGTAGCATTTAACACTTTAGAGCCCTGGAGCTAGCAGCCATTTCTAACACATCTCAAGTACAAAAGGGTTTGAGTGATTATGTAGACTATCATGACAGACAATAAACCCCTAAAAACGCCAATTCTTAAGTGCCGCAAGGGGTGCCTTAGGGCAGGTGGCCAAGACCCAGTTTTTACAGGGGTCCAATCTTTAAATTGACCAATCATGTTAAAAAGCACCCCATGCTTTTAGTGTCTAACCATAAGGATTTCAGAAAGGTTTAGTTTGTATATGTACAGCCTAAAGGTTTCAGAGTTATAGGTTCAAACAGCCAAAATCAATAACAAAGGGTCATTTCAGTTGTACAAGGGACAAATTTTAAAGTTGCTGCTCCTATTTGGATCACAATGGTGCAAATATTGGTGGAGCCCATAGGATTAAATCAGGGAATAGTTTTGATTGTCTCAATGCTTGCTTAAGAAAGTCATGGGGAAACAGATCACGCCCATTGAATGCAATGGAGGTGACTTCTCTTCCCCCCCCTCGGAAACTACGTTTTAAGACAGTTAAAACTATTCTTATTTTAAGCAAATCAGCTCCACCAATAATTTTGCACCATTTTTGATCCAAATCGTAGCAACTTTAAAATTTGACCCCTGTACAACTGAAATTGACCCTTATTTGATTTTTGCTGTTTTTAGGCCTATAACTCCTGAAACTTTAGGCGGTAGCATATTACAAACTATACCTTTTCTGAATCCTTATGGTTTAGACACAACATGGTGTGCTTTCACCATGATTGGATCAATTTAAAAATTTGAGTCCCCTGTACCAACTTGTCTTGCCCGCTCTCCTTAAGCACCACTTTCGGCACTTAAGAATCGTGTTTCAGGGGTTCTGTCAGGCTAGCAACATATTTAATCACTCATATCTTTTTTGTACTTGCAGATGTGTTACAAATGGTGCTATCCTGGTTTTTGTGATGCAAGTCAACATTACATATTGGTCTTTATGCATAAACCTAATCTGTTCCACTTGGACATTTGGGTAATTATGACTTAATTACAAAGTTCTGGGCCTGACGGTTTAAAACTCTTGCATTTTATTGTTTATCATCCTTAATTTCTCAATACCTGCTGTGATCTCGCATTCATCATTGACATCATTTATCTTACATATAGATCGATCATGTTATATGTGACACGATCCATTGAGGCCTTACTTGGAAGTGTGAATTTGAAATCTACCTTAAAAAAATAAATTAGTATTCTTGTTAACTACCTGGTATATCTTCTGTATTAGATGCTCTCAGGTATTATTAACCCTTCCCATTTTTAGTTCAAGGAAAGGCCTTTTACCTTCTAACATAAAACTATGAATGGATTGGCCAGAATTATAAGGAATTTGTTCTCACCCATTACAGCACCCTTCAGAGTATTTGAACGGAAAAAGGTCCACTTGTGAAGACTAAGCCTGGTTTAAACCCAGGTCTAAAGTTAGACTCCTTTCAGAAGACCAGCAAATGGCTATGTGTTTACTTTGATGAGGTCTGAAAACTTTTGCCTCATATAGCATAACTGTCCGAACCTATATGAGATACTTCCCTCTTTCCGACTATCTTACCATCATTTATCATGTTTCACGAACTTGGACTTCTTCAAATTGAGTTATCTATACCATCAAAGCCCGAGTCCCTTGCATTTACTCAACGATACAAGTGAACATGGACATCATAGCAGTCACAACCATACATCCTATATGTGATTGTCTCTGTCCAAAATCTCACCATCTGCAAATTGTAGCCACAATTGTTAAATCACAGCATCGGTCCCTTCAATATAAGGACCAAAATCAGCTATTTTGGAACCAATCTCACTGTAATGAAGGCTAAGATAATAGTGTGTGTTTGTGACATTGAATCAGGCCAGACAACCTTTTGTTGAATGTAACAGAACATCCATGCTTTGTCTGTAAACGACAAAACATTAGATGCCCATATATGAGGAAACACAAATTGCATCTTCACCCTAGTTTTTATACTCTTTGTCATGTTCGCTACTCATGTGCTTTATTCCATTAGAACAAAGGCCAATGGTACCGGAGTCGATTTGAAGGTTATAATACTTAGCCTGTGATGGATATTCTTCCAACTTCAGTATTGAGCAGAGATGTAACAGAGGAGTTAGTCACTTTTCCTGATAATCCCAAAATTAAAAAACCCAAGGCAAAGCCAAATTTTAGCATAGCATCGGACCCTCCAGGGAATGCATTTCTGATGAACTTTAATTTGAGAAACATACAAACATACAAATTTTTAAACCAAAATTACTTAAAACATGGTTTTTGGATTCATATTACTTACATCTTGATCTCAGAATTGAAAAAAAGAGTAAAAAAAAAAAATACATATCCAGATTTTGTGTTGCCTGCCTAAGGGTAGGAAGACACAAAGGGTATCACTTTGTCCATTGTTTGATGTGTGTTGTGGAAAACGGTTAACATCTGCCTGTAATATCCACATACTTTGATGATTTAAAAAAACCAAATTTGGGTCACAGTGAACTTGGCCTCCCCCATTTGTTGATGAGGTCAAAGGTCATGTGAGGTCAAGTTGTAAAGTAGGCCGAATTGTAAAACTTTACCTCATTTGAAAGTTGAAGTCAATTGGAACCAAACTTGAATTCATAGGTGCAAACATGGATCCCTCATTTGTTATGAGGGTCAAAGTCCACAAATACCGAGGTCCAAGGTCCATTTGGGATCAAGTTGTTATTTGACTTGTGAAAACCTCAAATTGGAACCAACTTGTTTATGGAGTATTACAAACCCGCATTTGTTCATGAGGTCAAAGGTCACTATCAAGGTCAAATGTCATGTAAGGCCTATCATTCACAACCGTGACGGCAGACGAACCCAAGCGGTCCGAGACTGAATATTTTTATTTTTATGTCCAGAAATCTGGAAAAGTTACATCTCTGATGGATTAATGGGAAGCAAAAGTACTTACAGTTTAAAGGCACTATCAGTGATTTGCTAAATCAGAAAACAAAAAAACAAAAATCATCAAAAATCAGATTTGTGCATGCCTGTAATAGTATCCTAACATATCCCTACAATGATAGGCCAAAAGCAGCCAATAAGGACACAATCAGATAATTTTGTATCATTACTGTCCCATACACACACACACACTACATACATATTGAATGGGGCTTCCATTCTTTGAATACTGCTTTTCTTCTTAGTTTCATCAATTTTAAGTGGTCAAAAATACCTTCTAGAGGATCTATAGTTTGATATGTCATATATTTAGATCCCGTGGGATTTTTCGGTGCTCAAAATTGATTTTTTATATTGGCTAACTTTTCAATTTTGGGGTGCTGATTTCACAAAAGTTAGTGCCATTTTTTCAACCACGCCTTCAGTCGCCTTTTTGAATTTCAAAATGGCCCGCCATTTTTGCATTATATTTTGTCCTATATCATCAGGCTATGAGCTCATTTGAGGAGTAAAAATGGTGGCAATAATGTTTGCGATACAAGGATTCCATGAAAGCACTGTCTTACTATTTACCTGATTTGGGTTGGCCGCCATCTTGAATTCAAATGGCCTCCATTTTCAACTATGTTATGTCCTGTATCTCGTCTTATGATCAACTTAGAATAGTAAATGGTGGCAAATACCCTTTTTTTTGTATTACCCCAGAGGATTCCATTCAAAGCATTGCCTTGCTTGTCACTATTGGGGTTGGCCGCCATCTTGAATTTCAAAATGGTCGCCTTTTTCATTACATGATGTACACTTTGTCCCAATCTTGGGCTTGGATAACGTAGAAAAGTGAAAGTGGTAGCAATACCCTAGTTTGTGATACCAGGGATCTTTAAAGCATTTCCGTATTTGAACTAATTTATTAGTCCCATCTTGAATTTCAAATGGACGCCATTTCTTATATGTTGTCCAACGAACTGCCTATCTTATATCCGTTATCTCCGGTGATTTTATAATCCGAAAGCCTCATTAGACGCATTACATAAGAGACTCAGTGCGACTTCACCGGCGCCGGCGCCGGCGCTTGGTATTTCGGGCGGATAATTAAAGACATAGTCAATTTGCGTAAACTGCATGGGCCTGCTCTATGATGGCTGTTTTCATATTTAACGTTTATCTGATATTTTGGTAACCAATTAGAGTACTTAACTGTGATTGAATACTTCCAAGTAGTACTTATTGTTAAAGCCACTTATTTAGCTTGTTTTGATCACACTTCAATAAGTAATTTGGAGTAAAATTAATAGTCAAACGAAGACTAGGGGTGGAGCAATTGGGACACGAGATTGGGTAAAGTTTATGGGAGAACTACAAGGTCTCTTTCGATCTACCTTTCCGTGTACTGAAAAACCTCTTTCCGGTAGTCAACCATAGTGTTAGATTAAATTTCTCACGGATTATCATCAGTGACCATCAATGGAAACCATATGTTGTTAAGGAGACCTCCACCTGATTACTCTCTGAAATGTAACGAGTGAAAATATCACTCCTTAAAAGAGTGAATCTTTTACCACTCCAAAATGAGTGGTTTTAATACTTAAAAAGAAGCAAATTCCCACTCAAAAGAGTGAACATCAACTCCAAAAAGAGTGGATTTCCACTCGTTTTCTGTTGTCCTTCGTTTCACTCCTCAAAAGTGTTTGTCCTTCGTGTTAACTCCTCAAACGAGTGTCAATCCCTCTTTTTTTGAGTGAGTTTACTCTTTTTTAGTGGAAATATTACTCTTTTAAGTACAAACTACACTATAAAACAATGTTTTAAAAAAAAAATTTCACTCTTTTGGGGATTGAAATTTTTCACTTGTTTACATTGAGAGTATACGGCCTCTAGAGGCCTACAGTGCTTGCCTTGCTCAGGGTTAACCAATATCATGGCTGCTATGACCTCCTCTTTGAAGCAACTTTTCAGCTAGAAAACTTTGTATCCATAAGTCCTGAACTGGTCCACTCCCACCAATGCTTCGTAGTAGACAAGAAGATATGGTGGATGTCTTTGAAGAGGTAAATCTTCCGAGATCAGATCCGACCTGCACTTGGTCAAGGCCCCTTCCGCAGATATGGCAAAAGCATCTCTCCTTAATTATATGAAACAGTAGAGCGTCTACTTTGATTCCAGCACGTCGACCGGGAAGTGGGATCTTGGTCTCGAGTGCCCTGGGAAGCAAGCAAATACTACTTGCTCCTGATCTCTACAAATATGCTCGACTTGTACAAATTTGCCTTGCCCAATAAAGAGTTTAAGTGCACTGACCAAGAACTTGGGAAGCTCTAAATCTGGTGATTTCATGGTGACTAAGTTCAGGTATTCCATTCACAAATCTTTCGTGGGACCAACCTTGTAACAGCTTATCAGGTTTTCTGTTTCCGCAGATCACTCTTCTCATCAGATGGGACCATTTCTTAATCACTCAATTACCAAGGAATACTTTGTCCTATGTCATTGATGGTCTACAGGCAAAATGGGAACCCCGAGTGACTCTCATTAGACTTAACAACCGGCTGAATTCATCAAGCGGTTGGAGATCATACAATTTGTCATTATAGACCCATGGCAGTTGTTTCGTTATCATAAAGGTCCAACAATGATACACTGCACTGCTCTTATTTTGCCACACCTAGGTTTTTCGAAGCATCCGTAAGATTGTATCTGATATTAAGGATGTGATATCTTCTACAGATGATAACCCACTGAAAGCTCAGACACAATGGCAAAGGTCTGATGGCCATGATCCGTCCAAGGTTTGACATCAGGGATCGACTAATATCAAATTAGTAACACTGAAAACCCTGCTGTCTCTATTGAAGCAAAGCCTCAACTGACAGATTACTTTGGGAAAGCTCTTTTCCATGAATGAAAATGCATGTCCTTGATTCGTCCAAGACTGACGGAGAAATCAGGGATATAGATGTACATTCGCCATACACGATGTCTTCATTTACTCATGGATTGGTCCTTCAACAACAGCCTTCCAGACGAGCTTCATTTTATCACCGGAAAAGGAAATGCGAAGCGCACAGTTGACATTCCGTGGTGTGCAGGCAAGTTGGAAGCAAAACATATAGGTCTGTCTAGAGGAAATCATTTGCTGGCATATCTACAGGTAGGTGATAAAGTCCCTAGATTCATCTGTGATGCAATGGGTTATCAAGAATTGCGTGAGGAAGTGTCGACCTAGACAGCATGTTTCAAATTTTTCTTGAAAACTTTTTGGTGGCATTGGTGGTATGTCAAGAACAGCCAATGCAGCACATTTGCCAAGAACACTGCTCTGTAAATGCCGTGACCTTTAGTAACGCACATTGATTACAACGTATACAAGTCAAGAAGGCTCTCCTGACTCATCATCATCATCTTTCCCCGTCCGTAGACGGAACGTCGAAAGCAGCTGAGACACTTTGTACAAGTTGTCTTAATCCTCATGAGTTCTGATTTCCTTGCATACATCCAATATCTTGTTAGCATGACTCAGATACTAGTTTCCTCCTGCCACGTCAGGTTTTCCCTCCAAGGTGGGTCCGAAATCAAGGTGAGAGGTAAGTTGGTCAGTTGTCCACATGCAGTGACCTGCAAACTGGAGACGTCTCTTTTAATGGTTTTCTGATAGGAGTGGTAATCTCCATATCCATCATTTTGGAAATATTATCTCTCCGCTGATGTTAAGTACACTTCTAAGAATTTGTATATAACATCCATTGATCCTGTCCTCAATCTTTTGGGTAATGGTCCACGTCTCAGCCTCCATAGATTAGTCTACTTCTACAATCATTCATGCCCTGAAGAACTGAAGGTTCTATCCTTACTAGGTATGGTAACCCATGTAATCGGGTAAGCCTCTAATGGATTTCAAATTTTTTCTTGTGATTGATGAAAAAAACATCCTCTTCGCATTTTAGAGTCAAGGGTTTGCATGATAAAGGTTTTGTGTCTCTCAAAAGGTGAAAACATGAGATAATCACTTCTTTGCTTCACAAAAATATTATTGATTAATGCCTACACCTCAAATAAAGTTTCCGACATAACGAAGTATGGTGTATTCTTCTTGTACTGATAAGACAATCCAAGATCAAAGTCGGTATGTCAAGGATAGTGTTTAAAAAGGTAGAATCTGTAATTTAGATCCTGATATTTGGGTTACATTTCATACATTATTAAAGGTCCCAGGAAATGCAATGAATTGAGTTGTTGGTCTACAGTATGGACGAGAAACATTCAATTTTGGGTTTGTGATAACATCAGTGTGAAATTATTGATTTTTCAGAGAGTATAGAAAATTCCAGGTGACTGGTGTGAAAATATTCATGACACTACTGAAAATCATAGTTTTTACTAATGAAATGTTCAATCACTGTAGTGAAATTTCTTTTTGTGGCCCTGTTTATAGGAGTGGAATGCCCGTAAAGATTTGGACTAGGTTATCATTTCCTGGGACCTTTAATCAAAACATTAAATTGGTCTAGTGGCGGCCATTTTTGAAATCTTCCCCATGGTGGCTGAGTTTGATCATTGAAATAATAGGCATGCCGTGATTTGGAATTATCATCATAGTACATGCATGCTACCATTTTTTAACTGCTTTATTTTTTTTTTTTTTTTTTTTTAATTTTATTATTTTTTTCGGCGGCCATTTTTGAAATCCAAGATGGCGGCAACTTAATTAGATACAAGTAAGCAGTCTGTTAATGAATCCCTAAGTATCAACAAACATGGGTATTGCCACAGTTTTTCTCTTCCACGTTTTGCTCACAAATGATAGTCTAGGCCATTTCAAGAATAAAGATACAATTTACACATAAAATAACATACTCAAAAACAGATAGGGACGTTAATAAGAGTTTAAAGACATCTAGGTAATTTGTAGGCTAACTTTTAGGTTTTCCATAACTTTAATCAACAAATGTGTATATTACATGAATATCATATGCTCGTACCCATTGATATTAAAACCACAAAGGTCACAGACTGGTCAAACAGGGTGCATGCCGTGGGAAACATGCATACGATGTGCGTTATTTTGTGTTTAAACGCCATTTCCGTCGTCTGCTGAATTAATGTCGCCGGCGACATTAATTCTAAAATCGTTTTGTTTACCCATAAGGACGCTGATTTGGTCTTTTAAGACCTAAAATGATTAAAATCATTTTAGGTGAGGGCTAATGTATAGAAAAGCTTTACAACCATGCAAAAATATCGATTTTGAAAAATCTTGAGGGCGCACTATTTTTCAAATGTGCCAGTGTCTCTTTAAGGTGCATTTTGTGATTCTAGTGCCTTCTCTGTTTTGTTTTTGGTTTAGCAGATTCCTCAAAGAAGCATATTTCCAATTATTTTTAAGATTCTGATTGATGGTGCTTTTTTGTTGTAAATATTTGTATCACCTATGTCCCATAGGCTACTGTGTTGTAATTTATTTCCAAGAAAACAAAATTTTGAATTTCTTGCAAAAGAGATGAAATTAACATGTAAAATTTGGTACACATATAATTCTCTGTAGAAGTGCCACGTAATAGGATTTGTTCCAGCAATTGTCCAAACAAATCACAAGGCGTATAGCGCGGGGAATTCAAACTTTTCATTGTGTAGCATGTGTCCTGTGCCCTATGATTTGTTCGGACCGATTGCTGGGGCAATGAATCCTATTACATGGCACTTCTACAGCAAATACTAGGCCAAAGGTTCAGATGATGAGGTGGTATGTATTAAAAAATGACCCTTTAAATATTGGTCATTTGTGTTTCATAAAACTGTGACAGGAATTAAACAAGAATTAAAATGGTCTTATAAGGTCATGTAAATGCTTACAGATGTGGTTAGCCATTAAGTAGTGGTTTTTAAATCTTTATTGGAGTGAAACATGCATATTAAGTTCTATATTACCGCTTGCTATATGATACTTCATATGTTTGATTGCAGTGTTGTATGGAAATTGACAAATGTACTTAAAGTAATGTTTGTGTAGACACTGATGCATGGTCTTTGAAGTGTCTATAATAGTTCTATGCAAAAAATGATGGAATGTAAATCATATTAAGAGTACATTTAACTTTTAGCCCTGGAGCTAGCACACATTTCTAACACATCTCAAGTACAAAAGGTTTGAGTGATTACATATGTAGACAGCATGACAGAAACCCCTAAAACGCAATTCTTAAGTGCCGCAAGTGGTGCCTTAAGGAGAGGGGGCCAAGACAAAGTTTGTACAGGGGTCAAATCTTTAAATTGATCCAATCATGTTAAAAAGCACACCATGTTATGTGTCTAACCATAAGGATTCAGAAAAGGTTTAGTTTGTAATATGTACAGCCTAAAGTTTCAGAGTTATAGGTTAAAAACAGCAAAAATCAATAAAAAGGGTCAATTTCAGTTGTACAGGGGTCAAATTTTAAAGTTGCTCCGATTTGGATAGAAAATGGTGCAAATTATTGGTGGAGCTCATAGGATTAAAATCAGGAATAGTTTTGATTTTTTTTTTTTTTTTTTTTTAATTTATTTCCAAGAAAAACAAAATTTTGAATTTCTTGCAAAAGAGATGAAATTAACATGTAAAATTTGGTACACATATAATTCTCTGTAGAAGTGCCACGTAATAGGATTTGTTCCAGCAATTGGTCCAAACAAATCACAAGGCGTATAGCGCGGGGAATTCAAACTTTTCATTGTGTAGCATGTGTCCTGTGCCCTATGATTTGTTCGGACCGATTGCTGGGGCAATGAATCCTATTACATGGCACTTCTACAGCAAATACTAGGCCAAAGGTTCAGATGATGAGGTGGTATGTATTAAAAAATGACCCTTTAAATATTGGTCATTTGTGTTTCATAAAACTGTGACAGGAATTAAACAAGAATTAAAATGGTCTTATAAGGTCATGTAAATGCTTACAGATGTGGTTAGCCATTAAGTAGTGGTTTTTAAATCTTTATTGGAGTGAAACATGCATATTAAGTTCTATATTACCGCTTGCTATATGATACTTCATATGTTTGATTGCAGTGTTGTATGGAAATTGACAAATGTACTTAAAGTAATGTTTGTGTAGACACTGATGCATGGTCTTTGAAGTGTCTATAATAGTTCTATGCAAAAAATGATGGAATGTAAATCATATTAAGAGTACATTTAACTTTGTGATGCAAGTACATTACATATTGTCTTTATGCATAAACCTAATCTGTTCCACTTGGACTAATTTGGGTAATTATGACTTAATTACAAAGTTATGGGGCCTGACGGTTTAAAACTCTTGCATTTTTATTGTTTTTATCATCTTAATTTCTCAATACCCTGCATGTATCGCAATTTCATCATTGACATCATTTATCTGAATATAGATCGGATAGTTTATATGTGACCACGATCCTTTAGTCTTACTTGGAAAGTGGTGAATTTGAAATCTACCGTATAATCTTCTGTATTAGATGCTCTACAGGTATTAATTAACCCTTTCCCATTTGGTAGTTCAAGGATGGGCCTATTTAAACCTTCTAACCTAAAACTATGAATGGATGGTCCCAGAATACTAAGGAATTTTATCACCCATTACATGTCACCTTCAGATGTATTTGAAAGGAAAAGCTTCCACCATTTGTGAAGGACAAGCCTGGGTTTTACAAACAGGTCAAAGTTAGACTCCCTTTTCAGATTACCCGGCACAATGTCTTATGGTTATGTGTTTTACTTTTGTGATGAATTATGAACCTTTTGCCCTCTATTAGCATACACTGTCGAACCTATAGATGAATACTTACCGCGGTCTAGCTAACATTAACTTGCCATTTAGCAATGCTTTTCAACGAACTTGGATTCTTTCACCAACATTGACGTTCTCTACACCATTCCCAACCCGATGTCGCTTTGACGTTTACTCAGCAGACTTGCAAGTGAATCACATGGGACATGCATAGCAGTCTTCACACAACCTATCAATACTCCTATAGTGTGATGTTTCGTGGGCCAAAATCTCACCAGTTTTGCCAATTTGTACCCCAAATTGGTACATCACAGCATATTGTCCCGTTCAATATAAGGACGCCAAAAATCCCCTATTTTGGAACCAATATCACTGTAATTGAAGGCTAAGTATAATAGATGTGTTGTTTGTGACAATTGCTGAATCTCTGCCAGACAACCTTTGTTTTTGAATGTAAAGATCAAAAAATCAAAAAAAATTGCGGTTGTACTGGTAAACTACAAACATTAAGATGACCATATATGAGGAACCCAATTGCATCTTCATCTACCTAGTTTTTACTCTTTGCATGTTTCTCTACATCAAATTGCTTTATTCCATAGCACAAAGGCCATGATCCGAGTAGATGTGAAGGGTATTATATAATTATGTTCCTGTATGGATAATTCTTAAACTTCATTAATGAGCAGAGATGAACAGAGGAGTAGTCACGTTATCCTGCATAATTCCAAAATTTAAACCAAGAGCAACGCCAAATTTTAGCATAGCATCCTGTGAATCTCCAGGGATGCATTTCGGATGAACTTAGGATATCCACCCCCTCTCTAAACCCAACATACTTAAAACATGGTTTTTTGATTCATATTATGAACATTTTGATCCTCAGAAATTGAAAAAAAAGAGTAAAAAAAAAAAAAAATACTATCCAGATTTTTGTTTTGCCTGCCTTAAAGGTAGGAAGACACAAAGGGTATCACTTTTCATTTTTGATGTCTGTTTTGTGGAAAGGTTTAACATCTGCCTGTAATATCCACATACTTTGATGATTTCAACCAAAATTTGGGTCACAGTGGAACTTTGGCATACCCCATTTTAGTTGAGTGCGGTCAAAGGGTCTGTGATGTCAGTTTTAAATTAGGGGCCGAATTGTAAATTTACCCAAGTCATTTTGAAAAGTTGAAGTTTTCAATTGAACCAAACTTGAGTCATAGGTGCTACATGGGATCCCTCATTTGTTGAATTAGGTCAAAGTCACATACCGAGGTCAAAGGTCATTTGGATCAAGTTGTAAGAATTGGAATTGGAACCAAAATTTGGGAACCAAACTTTTGGTTTATGGAGTTTACAAACCCTCATTTGTTCAAGGAGGAGTCCAAAGGTCACATATCAAGGTCAAAGTCATGTAATGCCTATGCATTCACAAAACCGATCGCAGACGACACAAGCGGTCCGAGGACTGATAATTTTTTTTATTTTTTTATGTCCAGAAATCTGAAAAAGTTACATCTCTGATGGAGTTAATGGGAAGCAAAAGTACTTACAGTTTAAAGGCACTATCAGTGATTTGCTAATCAGAAAATCAAAAAAAAAAAAAAATCATCAAAAATCAGATTTGGTGCATCCTGTAATAAGTATCCTAAATCCCACAAATGATAGCCCAAAAGCACGCCCAATACGGACACAATCCGTATTTTTATTCAATTACTGTCCCATTACACAAACACAACCACTACAAACATATTGAATGGGGATTCATCTCTTTGAATACTGCTGTTTTCTTATTTTAATCAATTTTTAAAGTTTGCAGCAAAAATAAGCTTCTGAGAGTGTATGTATAGGTTTTGGATATGTCCTGTATATTTAGAATCCCGTGGGATTTTCGTGCCAAAGTGGATTTTAATTGGCTACTGTGTTTCAATTTTGGGTGCTGATTTCCAAAAAAGTGGGTGCCATTTTTTCAACCACGGCCTTCAGTCCGCCCTTTGTTGATTTCCAAAATGGCCGCCATGTTTCTTAGATTTTTGTCCCTATCTCTCGGCCTATGAGCACCTTAGAGTAGTAAAATGGTGGCAATCAGTGTTTGCGATAACAAGGGATTCCCATGGGAAAGCACGTCTTACTTGTAACTGATTTGGTTTGGCCGCCATCTTGGAATTCAAATGGCCGCCATTTTCAACTAGGTTATGTCCGGTAGTCTCGGCTTCTGAGCAACTTAGATAGTAAAATGGTTGGCAACTACCCATTTTTGTATTCGTACAGAGATTCCACTAAAAGCATTGCCTGCTTGTCACTAATGTGGGTTGGCCGCCATCTTGAATTTCAAAATGGTCCCGCTTTTTTTCAATTACATGATGTAGCAATTGTCCCTATCTTGGCTTGTGAGTAACGTAGAAAAGTGAATGTGGTAGCATACCCATGTTTGTGATACCAGGGATTCTATTAAAAAGCATTTCTTATTTGTATCTATTTAAGGTTTTTTAGTCGCCATCTTGATTTCAAAATGGCCGCCATGTTCAATATACTTTGTCCAAAAACGGGAAACCTGCCGATCTGAGAATCCGTTAACCGTTGATTTTATAATCCGATAAGCCTATTAGACTCCATTCATAACAGACTCAGTGCGACTTCACCTGCGCCGGCGCTTTGGTAAATTTACGGCGGGAAATTAAAAAGACATATTCCTTGCGTAAAAACTGCATGGGACCTGCTCTAGATGGAATCTGTTTCATATTTTTAGTTCAATCTGATATGTTTTGTAACAATTAGAGTGCTTAAATGTGCATGGATTACGGGGTTGGGGGAGGGACAATCAGTCTTATTTTTAAATCCACTTTATAATAGCTTGGGTTTTGATCAACACTTCAATATTAAATTAAATGAGTAAATTAATAGTAAACGAAGACCATAGGTGGAGCCATGGACACAGAGATTGGGTAAAGTTTTTATAACTCACAAAGGTCTTCATCTTAAACTTTCCGTGTACTAAAAACCTCTTTCCGAGTACTGCAAACCAGAGTGTTCAGATTAAATTCTCCGGACTATCAGTGACCATCATGGAAACCAGATTTTTAGGCAAACCTCCAACTGATTACTCTCTACCATGTAAACGAGTGAAAATATCACTCTTAAACGAAGTTATTTTAAACCACTCCAAAATGGAGTGGTTTATACTTAAAAATAGCAAATCCCACTCAAAAAGAGTGAACATCACTCCAAAAAGATTGGATCCACTCGTTTTCGTGTTGTCCTTCGTTAATTTCAATCACTCCTCAAAAGTGTTTTCCTTCGTTTAACCTCCTCAACAGGTGTAAATCCCCCCCCCCCTCTTTTTGAGTGAGTTTTACTCTTTTTTTTGCAAATATACTCTTTCAGTAACAAACCCTCAGTTTGAGTGGTTTACAAGATTTCACTCTTTTGGGGAGTGAAATTTTCACTTGTTTACATTTAGAAGAGTATACTGCCTTCTAATATGCCTACATTCGTTGCCTTGCTTCAAGGGTAAACCAATATCATTGTCTGCTATGACCTCCTCTTGGAAGCAACTTTGCATCTAGAAACTTTGTATACCATAATCCTGAATTGTCACGAACTCCACAATATGCTTCGTATGAGACAAAAATGGTGGGTGTCTTTTGAAGAGGTAAATCTTCCGAGATCAGATCCGACCTGCACTTGGTCAGGCCCTTCCGCATATATGGGCAAAAGAAATCTCCCTGAGTTAATATGAAACAGTAAGAGCGTCACTTTGATCCAGCAAGTAGACAGGGAGAGTGGGGCTTGGTCCTCAAGTGCCCTTGGGGAGCAAGCAAATACTACTTTGCTCCTGATCTCAACAAATATGCTCGCTTGTACAAATTTGCCTTGCCCAAGATCAGATGTTTAAGTGCACTGAACAAGAAACTTGGGACTCTAAAATCTTTGGTGATTTCATGGTGACTAGTCAGGCATTCCATTCAAATCGGTTCGTGACCACACATTGGGAACGCTTAATCATAGTTTTCTGTTTAATCCCCGTCGATCCTCTTCTCATCAGATTGGCCTTCTTTTAATCACAAGTCAACAAAGGATACTTTTGTCCATGTCCATTGATGAGTCTAACAGGGAACCACCGAGTGACTCTCAAGTAGACTTAACAAAACCGGCTTATTGCATCAAGTGGGTTGGAGATCCAATACAATTTGGTGCATTATAGACGCCATGGCATTGTTCGAGTTATCAATAAAGGTTTCCAACAATGTACACTGCACTGCTCTTATTTTTCCAACACTTGTTCGAAGCATCCGTAAGATTGTATCTGAGATGAAGGATGTGATATCTTCGACAGATTGATAACCCCTGAAGCTCAGACACATGGCAAAAGGTCGGCTGGCATGATCCGGTCCAGTTTGACATCAGGGATTCGACTAATATCAAATTAGTAACACTGAAAACCCTGCTGTCTCATATTGAAGCAAAGCCTCAACTGACAGATTACTTAGGGAAACCTCTTTTCCCAATGAATATGAATGCATGTACTATTGATTCGTCCAAGCCTGACGGGGACATCAGGGAATATAGATGTATATTTAGCCAGAACCGGATGTCTTCATTTTACCTCATGATTTTGTCTTAACCAACAGCCTTCCAGTCGAGCTTCACTTTATCACCGGTAAAATGAAAAGCGAAGCGCACAGATGACATACGGTGGTTGTGCAGCAGTTGGAAGCAAATACAATATAGGTCTGTCTAGGGAGGAAACATTTGCTGGCATATCTAATAGTAGGTGGATAAAGTCTAGATTCAAGCTTTGATGCAATGGGTGTATTCAAGAAATTTTGTGAGAGTTCTTCTTTTTAGCTGCACAGTATTTTTTTTAAATTTTCCTTTGAAAACTTTTTTTTTTGTGCATATGGTGTAAAATGTCAAGAAACATGCCAAAATGCAGCACATTTGCCAAGAACAGCGCTTCTGTAATGCAGTGACTTTAGTAACACAATTGATTACAACGTAACAAGTCCATAAGGCTATCCTGACTCATTATCATCATCATCTGTCGTCCGTAGACGGAACGTCGAAAGCAGCTGAGACAATTTGTACCAGGTTGTCTTATCCTTCATGAGTTGCTGGATTTCACTTGCGTACAATCCAATATTTAGCAATGACATCAGAAAAAGTTTCCTCATGCTGCCAACGGCCTAGGTTTTCCTCCAGGTGGTGTCCCGAAATCCAGGTGAGAGATCGGTTGTCAGTTGTCCACATTCAGTGACCTGCAAACTGAGACGTCTCTTTTTATAAATTGTTTTTTCTGAATAGTAGTGAGGAATATCTCCATATACCTCATTGTGGAAATAGATCTCCCAGCTGTGTTAGTAACTCTTCTAGAAGTTGTATATAACAGTCCATTGATCCTGTCCTCAAGCTTTGTAATGGTCCAAGTCTCAGCTCCATAGATGAGTATACTCTCTACCCATGCCCTGAAAATCTTAGTTCTATCCGACTATGTACTGGGTACCCCATGTAGTCATGTCAGCCTCTAATGGATTCAATATTTTTTTTCCTTGGTGATGGAAATGAAAAAAAACATCCTCTCTTCGCATTTTAGTCAGTTTTGCATGATAAAAGTTTTTGTGGGGCACTTAAAATGTGGACTAACATGAGAGTATCACTTTTTGCTTCACAAAAATAGTATTGATTAATTCCTACGAACACCTCAATAAGTTTCCGAAATAACAAGTATGGTGAATATAATCTTCTTGTACTGAAAAGACAATCGAAGACAAGTCAGGTCTTTCAAGGATAGTGTTTAAAAAGAGTAGAATCCTTATTTTATACTGATATTTGGGATACATTTCATTGACATTATTAAAGGTCCCCGGAAAGCAATAGAATTGATGTGTTTGTGTCTACAAGGAGGGAAGAAACATTCAATATTTGGGTTGGTTATAACATCATTGGTTAAATTATTGATTTTTCAAGAGAGTAATAGAAAATCCAGGTGACTGTGTGAATCTTTTCATGGCACTTACTGAAATCAATAGTTTTACTAAGGATGTCAATCACTGGTAGTGTATTCTTTTTTGTGGCCCTGCTTATAGGAGTGGAATGCCCCGTAAAGATTTGGCTAGGTTTATCACCTCATTTCCTGGGAACTTTAAAAAAAAAAAAAAAAAAAAAAAATGGCGGCCATTTTGAAATGCTTCCATGGTGTGGCCGAGTTTTTTGCCTCATTTAAATAAGAAGGCAGGCCAGTGATTTGGATTATCACATCATAGTACAAGCAATCTAACTACCATTTTTAGACTGCTTTAATTCTGGTATGCGAATATTTTAAAAAACAGTGTATAGAAACGGCGGCCATTTTGAAATCCCAGATGGCGGCAAAGCTAAATTAGATACAAGTAAGCCATTGCTGTTAATGGATTCCGTATTATCACAAACAATGGTTATTGCCACCAGTTTTTTCTTCTCTTCCACGTTGCGTCACGCCAAATATGACATGCACATAATTTTAAAAGGCGGGCCATTTTAATTCCAGATGGCAGCCAAACCAAATCAGTTACAGGTAAGACGATGCTTTTAAAACGGAATCCCTAGTATCACAAACATGGTATTGCCACCATTTTACTCCTCTAAGTTGCCCCTAAGCCGAGATATCGGACAAAAAAAAATACTGAAAAATGGCGGCCATTTTGAAATCCAAAATTGCGACTGAAGGCGTGGTTGAAAAAAATGGCACCTAATAATCAAATTTTTAAATCAGCACACCCCAAATTGACAAGTAAGCTTAATAAAATCAATTTTGTGCACAAAATCCACAGAAAACATAACAACTGTACTAGTACGGACAATTCTATTCTTCACTTAATAAAAAACTAGTCTACAAATTTCAAATATTTGTACTCTTTTGTGTGGATCATTGATAATGTCTTTAACTCAATACAATAGAAATTATGAAATAATGTAAAAATTACCTGAAGTGGGTTTGCAGTAGTTTGGTGAAACCTGCACAACTGATGCTCTAAGGTTAATATCTTTGTTATTTATTTGCAGTGTGTGTGTGTAGAATTTCTTTAAACAAGTTTTTTTTTTTTTTTTTTAATTTTGCATTTTTAAATTTATCAATGAATTATATTTGGCTGGTCTTGGATGTTGTGATTAAAATCATGCAATGAATGAGGGCTAGATACGTAAAAGACACAAACGTTCAATTATGATTACGGTCTTACAGCGACACGATAGGCCATGCAGTTAACGGTATCAGTACATTGACTTCTTAAACATACATTGATAAATATTTGTTTTCGAAAGCAAGTAATCTTTTATTCTATTGTCTTTAGGTGTATAAAAAATTTTATAATTGAGTAGGATCTAGACCGATAATCCATACTATTGTACAATTTTCAGAGTGAAATAGTTGCTCTAAATCGGAAAAGCGTAGATATGCATATATAGTAAAAATAAGGTTATACTCTCGATTCTTTTATATTGTTGGAATATCGAGAAGCTGTATTGGTTACCACAATGAATACAGTGGATTATCGCTTTTATTCTCATTGATGAACGACGTCAAATGTGTCCTGTACATTGAAATATTTCAGGATTAACATTAGGAGCGCTATTTGGAAAAACAGGGTAGGACATACCGTAATTAAGGCGTGGCATTTAGACCTGATAAGAATCTCCTCACCTCCTCCTCACCTCGTCCTCCACTCCTCACCTCCTTTCTTCCTCTTCACCACCCTCCTCCGTCTCCTCCTCGTGGCGTAACAGACCTTTACAAATGGGGGGGTGAAGGGGGTGCCAAGACTTTTTTGGAGGGGGCAAATTGGGGTCCTTCTCCCGACTAGCATGTACAAAAGGTCAGTTCATGGGGGGGGGCGGAAGGGGGGGCAAGGGTTTGTTTGGGGGGGGGCTCTCGCCCCCTCTGCCCCCGCCTGTTACGCCAATGCTGCGATCATCTCTCCCCCAATCATCATCATCGGTGTATCTGTAGCTTTCTTTTTTTTTTCATTGTTTGTATTGTCACTGACATTATGGTTTTAAAATTACATCAATGGGCAAATGAACAATTGTCGGTGGAGTACTTTCACGGGCTAATTAAATTTTAGCTAATGGAATGCCTTACTATAGAGACATTATTGAGGCTTAATTTTGGGGGACATTGACTACTATGCGAAGTCTATAATTTGATTGGAAACTGTAGTCAAGAGAGGTTAGGACATGTTATTATGGAATGGAAATTAAAACCAAATATATTACGCCCGATTGCTTCAACATCAATGCAGGACGCACGCGACGCTCTCAACACGGCACATGCACGCGAGATGCGCACCCACATCGACCAAAGCCCACGCCCAAACACAGCACACACACAACACAAACAAACGAACACACTTATTGTTGAAAATAATTATTGAAGGATAGTTAATACCATTTGAGCTTATGAAAGACTTCCACCATTTTAAAATGAGGCATGTTGTGACTTCTTCTGTATGAGATGAGAGCCGTCTTGTTTGCTATATTATGATATTTTAGTCCATCCGGTTTTTATTCATTATTTGTTTTGAATTTTTTCCGTCTACAACAGTCATTCCACCCAAAACGAGAAATAATACAAATTTACTATTGGTTGTACTTTACATAGTTGACTTTCAGAAAACGCTGCAGAGTATACTTTTAGTGCATTAATAGGTCCAAAAAGGTTGTTAAGATGGCTTGTTTGAGCATTTAAAGGGACCTGTCGCTAATATTGTAAATATATGTATTAGGCAAATATACAATCGTTTAAAAGAATATCACATTTTACAGCCGAGTCCGGAAAATTCCAGTAAAGCACAATGAAGAATTCTAAAGTTACTGACCTTCAAGTAACCAACCCAGCACCTTTTTTCCACGCACAAATACAATCTTGGACAAAAAGTGTTGGCACACTTATCTTAAGTACGGTTTAAAATCGCCCTCATCTCCCCCGGAACAAAGTTGAAACCTGAATTGTGTTACAGTGCGCATAACAGTACTCAACATTGATTTCGGTGGGGAAGGGGGGAGGTTTAGGGATGATAGCATAAGGCTTCAAGCTTGAGTACCAAAAAAAGTTCAATTTTGGACTTAAAAAATGGCAGAATATGTCAATGTAAAAGAGATGATTTCCACAAAGGTTGTGCAAACTACTTGTGACAAAGATTGTAGCCCCAAGAGCAGGGACTGACTTTTAAAATAAGGTGTGCGCGGTAAAAAGCTTCCCCTGGTCATAAAAGGTAGCTTTAAACGCACGCACTTTTCCAAAAGATTATAAGATTTTTCTGCAGATTTGGGACTATTTTAGGCCAATTTTAACCTCCAGAGGGGGAAAAGATAGCCCCCTGACCAACCAAGGCACCTTTTGACAGTCCCCCCCGCATTCGCAAAACATTTTATGTCGCCTAACCCCCCTAAAATGGCAGGTCCTTTTTTTTTATGCTTTTTGGAACATCTCATCACAAAAAAGTGGACTTTCTGTCACCGATTCTCTAAACTTTTGAACCTTTTTCATCAAAGATATTCAGTTAAGAGTGGACCTTTTCCCCGTTTGGTGCGAATTGGGTGATCCTGCACCCACCTGCTACGGATGCCTGTTGAGGTCTAAAAACAAACAGAATTGCCACCAAAATAACACAAGATGACTTCATACAATATGCATACTTTGGTGAGCTCCAAATATCTTGGAAAATACATCATGTTTTGTAATTTGATGTGGAAAAGGGGGCCCCAAAGGGATGCCCTCAGGTGTGTTTTAAATTATGTTTTGTGCAATAGTAAAGTGATATTAATGTTTAATTTCATCATAAAAGTGAGGGGTTACACATGGAAAAAACAATCTCTGCGATCATACAGTAAGAATTGCAGGGACATTGTGCAGTGAGAGTAAAATATAATATTGCTTATATTTTGGTTTTTTTATATTTACAGATATTTTGTTGCAACATTTTAAAGAGACTGAGGAGATTTCCAGAAAGAAAGCGTCCCCAATTTTGTTGAACCCCGTTTTTTTTGCAGATTTGGAATACCTTACCAAGGTACTAGATCCACACCTGAAGTGAATTAGCCAAATCAGCCGACTGTATGTAATAAGATGAGATTTAGTAAGTTCTGTCGTGCACGACAAAGTCAAAGCATGGTTTCTATGGGAAGATTGCGATAGCAGGCAAGGTTCAAAAAAGGGTTTGCGTTTTTCACTTTTGTAGTTGTTTGTTCAATTAAAACCTTCGAAACGTTCCTTCGTAGGTTAGGTCTAACGAGCCGGATCAGGAGAAATTGTATCCTCAAAAAATCTCCTTCTGAACTTTAAGGTTTAAGAAAAGATCACGCAACTTTATGTGAATTATATTTAGAGTCTAGTCAGATCATACAAGTTCACATTGCACACCTTAAAACTATGTTTAAATTCATAACATGATTTTTACACACAAGTATGCATGTGTCAAGAAATTCTGATGTTACTTAAATCAAATAGTGTCCCATAGGGGGTCCGTTGGGGACCATCTTGGATTAACAAGGATTTCGTACAAAGTGGTTCAATCCCGGGGGTACAATTTAGTTTGAAAAGTATCTTCAAATGATTCGTCTAATAATAAGGGAGATCAGAAAGTATGATAGTTTGGCCATATCTGTGATGTTCAGTTAGAGAGGATATGGCGGAAAATGTGATCAAAGGTAATTGAACTTTGATCCGGTCATGGTACAGTGGGGCCAAATTTTCTAAAATGCTTCAACTTGACAAAATTAGTGGGCCGCGGATGTCAAAATTGCTGGTTACCATATGTAACATGAGTCCAAGTCTGGAGACATGTACCAGTTTCCGATTGTATTTGTGGCCTTCTTGGTTTATTTTAACCAGAGAAAGACGATGAGTAGTCCCTAATTCCCATACCAAACAATACAAATTGATTATGATAAGAGGCCACAGGAGTAATATACTTACTGCTGAATTGTGACACCTAAACTAAAAGCCCATAGAGTCGTGATAAACTATACTTTTCTGCATTGCTCATACTCATATCAATACCCAATTTAAAACCAAATTTTGTAAAGAATCCATGCTTTTTGAAGTTTGGCACTACAAACCACAATCAAAGGTTCAATTGGAACCTTGTTAACTAGTTCTGCACCCATTCTCATTACTACTTGCTTGTGTTACAAACAAAGGGGTTATCAAATATGATCCAGCCGCAGATTGGTACAAGTCTGGCTGCTTCCATGAATTCCACAAAGAGTCCAGACTGTGCACTGTTGCTCCAGCAGTGGGCAGACCGGGAGATGTTCCATTGTCTCGTAGTGGTGCCACAACCACAGGGTCCTGTGTCCTGAGTCTGCCTTACAGGTAGCCCCACCTTCTGGCAAAGGAAACCTTAGATAATGCCAGTCTGTAAATTTATATAATCTGAACATCACAAAATATGCAAAAGTATATATGTTTTGACTTCCTTATATGATTGAGGGTATGAATCATTTGAGAGACTTTTTGCAACTAAAACTCGAACCACTTATATGAGCTGATCTCTTCAGATCCCAGATAGGCTCTCAATGGCCACCTGTGGGAAAATATTTGCTTTTGGTACAGAATTCTTTTAATATGTCTTAGAGATGCTGAAAATTATGTTAGGAATTTATGTTAAGGCATGGGGGTTTGCATGGGAGCCCATGTAATCTGCTTAGACTCGTATAATTATAACAACTACACAAGGTTTGAAAAAATTGCTGTGTATCGCAATATTATTTAACACGAGTAACTGACAAAATGGTTGTTGAAATAACAAACAGTTGATTTATATTAAAGCGGGGGTGGACCGATAGCATGCGACTAATGGAGAGAGAATCAAACCGATTGGTGGAAAATAGCTATGTGTTTTTAAATTATAAATCGGGATAAGTGTGTACATTCGCATATAACGGCTTAAGTAGAAACAAAACCACATAATAGTGAAACAAAAGAAAGTATTTGAGGAACTGTGTCTACCGTCTCCCGCAATAGACATATAGCGATGGCATCTTGAAAATCTACCACATAACAGCTGATTGTTGGTTTACACCAGTACAGAATTAAACAAAGATCAAACTAGGTTGTGCTTGAGGTAAAACTGTATAGATCATGGGGAACAATATCATGCACTTTTAAAATTCTGGGATATTCAGAGGGAAGGCTTTTTTGATCTCAGGTCGGAATTTGATACGCACGTCTTAATACACAGATTTCAAGCCAACCACTTGAAGGTTATATTAGCACATCAGCACATCCATGCCAGTTACAAAAAATACAAAAATATGAATTTGATGTTTTTTTGTGTGTTTCAGATAAGCAAAAATGTTCTGCTTATCCTTGTCTATAAATTGTGCATCTTGATAGAATGGTCTGTCACTCCAAAATCCCACTCTGTAAAAGTTTTGCACCGATATTTCAACCGTTTTAAGTTAGAGTAAAACATGGATTTTGCTAATCCCCATTGAGTACATTGCTAAAATTAATATGGTTCAACCAAAAGGGGGCATGTTTGCTCATATCCAACCAACAACTCATTTTAGCCAAAAGATTTCACAGGGTAAATGAGATAAAATAGTCGCTTCTTCTGATAACCAAAATTTGACCACTTTGGTAAATATCTGGGTGTTCCCTGGGGACGAGGCTATTGCTAATATTACTAAGTCGGCATCCGCCAGGATCTAGCACAAGCTCATTTTTGTAACGTACTCCCTGTGTCCTTTTTCGGATGTCTTACGTATTTGTTTACCCGCCTCTTGTCCGATGTCCAGTGTTGGTTCCAGAGAACGAGCTACTGGTATACAGTACAGCTCAGGGTGGCTTTGGTAAACAGTGGACATGTGAGCTGAATCCTTCTTGTCTCCAATCTTTATGGTAGTTCACCTAAAGCCAAAGAGTTCTGGGTAACAGCCATTTTGAGAGACCTCTGTCCAGAACTAGGGTAAGACAATGCTTTCCATGAAGCTATGAACTGTGGTTAATGACTTACAATGATCAAGTAACTATAGACATGCAGCACACGTCCTGCTCCCGATGAACGTAATGTGTAAATTATGTATACGAACGATATAATATTGAAAAAAAATCAAAACATAAACCAAGAGTCAAAAAGAAAAGTGCAATTACAACAAAAATCTAACAAAAGAAGTTGTGATAGATGGTAAGATGAATTGTAAGCTGACCAAAGTGTGTGGTGTTGTTTTGTAAGGATAATGAATATATGTTGGTACTTTCAAAAAAATAAATCAACACCTATGCTAATATAATACACTTAAATGTAGGAGGGCTTGAGGACACAAAAAAGAAAGACTTAGCAACAGTTTTCAAATGGTTAAAACACATAAGTGTGACATCTGAATTACTTCCAAGAAGCATATTTTCGACTAATAATATACTTAAATGGAAACGCTGAATGGGGAGGTGCTTTTTAATGGCAGTCCTTGATACGACAATATCCACACGTAATAGGAACAATAAGGGGATGAACCATTTAATTTCAGCGACATATGCACGAACGTGACAATGTTAAAACAGATCCTAATGGAAGATGTATTTATGGTGTAAAATTGAGGAAAGCATAAGGTGTATAACTACTCGGAATTTATATGGGCCAAAATATTGAAAGTGAGAAAGGAGCTTTTCAATCACGAAAAACTTTACCAAACTTAATAACAGTAATCTGAGAAGACTCATAGGATACTAACCAATACTTATAGGTGGAGGATTTTAACATAGCCATTTGACAGGTCAGAGTAACGTTAGAATAACTGTTCTGAAAACATTTATTGAAACAAATGACTATTGTATACTACATGGCGAAAACAAACATGCCAATTGATAAGCGTCACTTGACAAAGAATCAACCCCCCTGTGTATCGACACTAGGTATATCTTTTATACCTACGTTATAGACACATACTATACATGGACTGTCAAGAAGTCGTAAACGGCACCAGGACACAGACCATTGGGGCTGTGATAAGCTTCACTAAAATTTACAGAAAAAATACTAAACGTGGTAAGGGAGTGTGTGTAAATTCCATAATAGTTTGCATAAAGAGAGAAAAAAAAAATGGGTACACAAATTCTATAATAACGAATTAATTGATAACAAGTAGTATAGAATATGACACGCATCCTAACAAAATCGAATGTTTTGGGAACTCTATGTAAAAACGAAATTCGAGGTTTTACAATTAAGTATGTTCACAAAACGAATAATACTAAATCCAAAATATGTGTAGACTTTAGAGAAGAAAATGCCGAGAAATATAAGGGAACGAATAAGCATATAACAATATCTAAAGAGAACCACAGAACATATTATAAAAGTCAATATAAAAAGCTGGAACTTGTATGGCAAAAGAAACAAGAAGGTGCCAAAATACGGTCAAAAGAAAAAGTGGATTTCATGAAGGTGAGAAAAATACAAAGTATTTTTTAAATCTGAAAAGAAAAATTAGCTTAATTAAAACAAGTTACGTCACTACGACATGACAGAGGTGAAATGAAGTAGATCAGAGGATTTATCATGAAACAGGATCCTAAGTTATGAAGAAGTTGTACAAAAAATCTGGTGTAAACAGGACAAAGCATACCAGTATTCAAAGAGGATCTAGATGTTAAAAAACTAAGTGATGTAGAAAAAAAACAGCGAATGCGAGGGTATGAGAATGTTAAGAATGCTTTACAGCCTGTCTCAAAAAAATGGTTACAAATGGCAGAAAAAAAAATTGGTTAATATGAAATTCGAAAATCAAGCATTCTTACTCTGCATAATATTAAAGAAAAAAGACGAGGCTTTCCAATGGGTTTGTTTTCATCTTATTTCTTTGCAAATCCAGGAGATATAATCAATTAGTAGCGATTATACCATCATCGATTTTGTGCCATTTTATCATGCGGACAGAAGGTATGCTCGCCCACAGTTATTGCCACGCGTCTGAGCTCAAACAAAAGATGGCCAACTTGACAAGAGAAACAAAACACAGTAGATTAAAGTAAACAAAAGAAGTCTAGTTTTTACGACACAAGTTTTTTAATAGTCCACATAAGTTCAGTCAATGAATGTAAATATCTTCATTTTCCATAAATACTAAGACATGCACGTCAATGAATGGAACTTGGAATTTATTGACAAAATTGGTGTCTGTTAAAATCATGCCAGAAGGGATGTAATTGCACCCAAACTATAACCCTCCAAGTCCAAGAAATGTTTAAAAATATTGCACTATCTCGATGCATTTGAGTAATTGTTGAAGTCAATGAAAAAAATTGAATTTGGAAGCAAAGTTCAAGGTGTTGGTAGGACGAATTTGCGTTTCACATGACTACTCAAGACCATACAAAAACTCTCTCCTCCCGGCGGTAAGCTCATGGTATCTTCTAACAAACACAGTACTTCGAATGGTATTCACTTTATCTTAAGCCAGAACTTAGGCTCATAATCTTCAACAATTACGTAAATTTTAGATGTTTTCTTTATTGAGTTATATCTTTTAAAATATTTCATATCTGTTCAAGTGTGAATAACTTATTGTTTTAACAATTCGTGCACCTTTTCACTCAACCCAGAAATCGTGGCACAACTGCGATTTTTGTGTGCGCAATGTAACCTGGAGTATCTCTCGATTGAAACAAGCATAAGGAGAGGAAACAAAACAATCCTGGATAAGCTGTCTTTTCTCTTAATGTGATGCTACAACACGCTACTGCTTTTGACGATATAACATTGAATAAAAATCAGTTTTGATTGTTACCATTTTGTTTGCGAGCAGGGGTAGAGCTCTCAAGAATGTCACAATAACAAAAGCCCTGGTACGAGGGCCTGGCAGTTGAATAGTTATATAGTTTTTCTGGTAAAAAATAAATCACTTGTGTTAATCGTTAAGATGAAGGTTTCGATAGTGAAAAATTGGGAACAAGTCAGAGAAAGGTGATCTAAAAACATTGATACATAAAGGTAGAAAAGATTACAGAGAGAAATTTGTTCAAATTGGAGACCCATGCTTTATTAATGTAGATTACAAAAATTGCCAAAAAGCATTAGCTCAAAAAGAGTACAGATGAAATTGATCAATTGTAGACTCAGATCAAAACAGGTTATATGCGTTTCAATTTTTTTTTTTTTTAAGGGACGATACATAGGTACAAATGCTAGATGAATAGAAGATGTATGTAAGGATATGCAGATCAAAAATCTCCATGGGGCTTTGGTTTTGGATTCGCAAAGCGATGACTAGTATAGACAGAAACGTATTTTATTAATTGATCTAGATACTTTTTAATTGGACCAGATTTATTAAAGGGTAAGAACATATTATAATGATACTCAAGCTGGATTATACATACTGGAAAAGTATCACGATTATTTGCGTTAGAAAAGGGTGTAGTCAAGGGGTCTCCCTTTCTGCACTAGGATTCGTAAGTGCAAGAGAATATTAGCGGGTAAAAATCCACAGTAGTGACAAAGTTAAAGGTATCAAATTGCACTTTGAGAAATTATGAAAAAGATAAGTACGCGTATCAAGTATGCGGACGGAAATAACATTATTGCAGTGATGAAAATGATTATGAAAAGGTACTTGGAAGTTAAATAACTTATTCAGTTATATCAGGTCTTAAATTGAATTCTAAAAAAAAAAAGAAGCTGTGGATCGGATGCTATAGACACAAAGTCAGAAAAAGTTTTTTGATTAAATTGGGACAACTGTACACAAAACAATGAGGTAAAACACTGGGCATATGGTACTGTAGTCCACAAATCTATGAACGACCATAGTGACAATTGGCACCAAAACTAGGACAAGACTATACACTAGAATCATAGCACCGGAATACAGAGATATTGAACGATGGTGGAAAAGATTGTTCTGGAAAGGAGTTTACTTAGAGCACTAGGTATCTATGTACTCAAGCATTATGGCACTTAACTTCAGATTCAATAAAATTTGAAAAACACAACCTTATTTAAATTGGTCTGGGGGTAGCAACGAACAATAGTCAAACGAAGAAACTCTCATTAAATGAATATTGATAAGGGGATTAAAGGTGATTCACCTACCCTCGTTTCTTGACCCATTAAAGGTTTCCTGGATTAAGAATTAGAGGGACGAAGACATTGCAAACAGGAAAAATATACCTTTTGTTTCAGGCTGGCAAAAACTCATTCAGGTTTACATATTTTTAAATGTTAATACTAAATACCAAAATTTAAAAGAACTACTGTTTGCAAGCGTCTTAAAAGATGCACCTTTATATCGTAATCTTATAGTACATGGTTAGATACAAAAATGAGTCAAAAGGAAAATGCAATTGAAGACCCAGGTCCAGAAATATATGGAACAATAATTTGCATTATATATCTGGAAAAAGTTTATAGTTTTAAGATTGGATAAAAACAGGGTTTTCTACAGTATCAAATTTGTACGATGAGGGGAGATGGTAACTTTAGTCAATTAACGTGAAATTAAAACTAGAGTCAAGAAACCTGGGGGGTAATGATCGATATTTTACACTACAAACAGCAATTCCGAAGAATTGGAAAAAAAGAAAGAGGGAACAACACGATGAAGGTGGAATATGCCTGAGTATGCTCATCAGTTTTTCCATTAAATAAATGACATAAGTGTTGTATACTATGATTGATTTCAGATTGTCTGTAAAACCAAATGTAGAAGGTTTCTGGGAAAAAAATTGCCCCAATCATGTTTTTGCAAGGGAAAGTATTTGAAAAATAATTTAAGACCCTTTAGTGAGCAAGTTGATGGGAAAATTTTAAGCAAGTAATAACATACACAGAATTCTTTTACAAAGAATGGGGCAAAGGTTCTAAAATAACTGGCAAAATATTGGGTGAGCGGATTGATTTGGAAGGCATTTTTTCTTCTATTGAGTAAAGATACTAAAGAAAAATTGTTTTGAGGCAGATTTCAATTATGTTCAAATAAAATGGAGTAGAAGAAATAAATTATATCTGGTAATAGATGCAATATTCGGTGTGAACACAGAAATGAGAATTTGAATCATACGCTGAATAAGGTATCATGGAGCTAAATTAAATGGATAAGTAAATAAATATGGTAAATATACAAATTTGATATTTCTGTTTGAACAAGAGCTTACAATAAGGAAAACTTAGTATAATAAGCTAAATGAGACATTATAAATTAAGGAGATGGTGTATGCTGTAATAAATACTTAGAAGATTGAATTAAAAATTTATGAAAGACAAAAAAAAAAAAAAACTGTGGTTAATGACCATAAAGCTTCCACGCGGCTATAGCGAGCAGACCATGGACCCTTTTAAAAACACTTGGGAACTTGAACCAAAGTTCAACCGTGGGATTTTTAAGGCGTAGTCAAAATGAAAAGGAAATCAAGAATATAACAAGATCTTCATAATGGAACATTATAAAACATAATTTTGTCACAAACTTAGAAAAAAATGTGCATGATTGATTTTCCTTGAATCGGTGAGTGGTTTTGACATGTCTTTTAATTTAAAGGGTAAAGCAGTGATAAGTGCGAGATGAATCACAAAAAATGTGGAAATGCACTATTTTTATCTTATAAATCAGAAGACTAATATGTAACAATTCCATATGTAGGAACAAGAACACCAATGTGAAACAAGGCGGTTCTCGACCACAAAGGTGCTGGGTTGTCGCCCTATTAGCGGCCGAAAATCTGAAAATAATTCATTATTTTGGAAAAATTCTGTTCCAAGCCTCACCTTTTGCGTCGATCTTGGAATTTGTGGTAGGAAACCTGTCTGGAGTCTCGGAATTTAGTCTAAAAATAGAACCAATATTGTTTGTATTTCGTCGGCCCCTGCTAGGGCATTTCACTGTAAAAATATGCATGTAGCAAAATTATGAATAATGAAATAGTTCCTCATTATGGGCTGATAAAAATGTGACGAGAATCTCATAATTGAGTTTCAAGGGCCTTAGTTTGCATTGATGGATTAGAAAGGACACAAATCACTGAGATAAGTGTTTTAGGTTTTTTGTCGGCTGAAGTGCATTTCAAAAAAAAAAAGTTCACAAATGACCAAGTTTGAATCGGTCATAGCAGTTAGCTAGCAGAGCAAATTAAAGGTTAACCGAATTGTCTTGAAAAATTGCAAATCAGCTAATTACAATTCATGACTATGCAAATAAAGAGCCAAAAGCTACAGACACCTCGCCTCAATCACCCTATCAAGTTTGATAATAAAATGATCGATTAAGCCCAAATTAAATTGGTCGAGCTATGATTGCAAAATATTGGGCGAGACGCATTCGAGCCCAATATTTTAAAACTCATAGCGAGACCAATTAATATTGGGCTAAATCATCCAATTTTATCATTAGCAATGTTTTGGATCCAGTGGCTTAGGAGAGGGGGGGGGCGGATCAGCTGCCCCCCTTTTTGGGAATTTGCCCCCCCTGAAAATATGTTTGATTTAAGCATAGGCCTATACTATACTAACAAATTTTAATATCTGCTTGCCCCCCTGAAAATATTGGTAGCCCCCCCCCGGAAAAAAGGCTGGCTACGCCACTGTTTGGATCAGATATTTTTCCACACTTGGACTCCTGAAAACATGATAATGAAGTAAATCGGGCAAGCTTTAAGCTAGCAAAGTATTTTTAAAAAGTTAACCAAAATTTTTGAAAATATGCAATAAGGTAATTAACATTCATTATATGCAAATAATGCTGCCAAAAGCTACACATGAGATTGGGGCACCTCACTCATCACCCTATCAAATTTTGAATAAATCGGGCATCAATCCTCCTTAAAGGTCTTGTTCCGATTATGTCCTATCTTGCTCTCCATTGAAATAAGAGCCTGGCACAGGCTTGCATAAACTAGACACCAAGTATCATGGGAAAAACTTGTGGTTTGGATGGGCAGAACAATAATGCATATTACAACATGCGATTCACTTTTGTGCTTATTATGGTTAAAGAGATCATGAATTTACCAGAAAGAAGTGCCCCCAATTTTTCTCGAACCTAGGTTTTTTACATATTTGAATGCTTCCAATGTATAGATCACACCGGAATGAATAAGCTGAATACACCATCTTTTTTATTAATAAGATGATGATTTAGTTATGTTTCTGGTCGTGCACGACAGAATTCCAAAGCAATGGTTTTCTATGGGAAAAACGATTAACGATAGCATGCAAGTTCAAAACAAGGTTTGCGGATTTCTTTTGCACCTGTTTGTCCATAACCTTCCAAACGATTCTCGGTAGTGAGTTTTAACAAACCGCTCCATTGAAATTTGAGAGAAATCTACGTAAAAAATCTCCTCCTGTCACTTTTAAAGCAATAATATGCATTTTTTTTAAGAGCGCCCTCAATTTTCATCAAAAATTTGAGATATTTTGTGGTGTAGCAGTTGCAATAGGGCATGGCCAAGTAAACTATACTGGACGGGTCACGTATCGAACTTCTTGTGTATGTCGCACAAGTAGTAATTTTATATTGTTATACATATCGGATCCCGAATAATCAATGGTCCTGAAATGCATTCCAATATTAAATAAAGCCAGGAATAGAACCATCAAGTGTCAATTATGCTCATCCATTAGTTATTTCCTTTCCCTTCTCCACCAGCGAATTGACTCACCCGATGGTGACCCAAAAGGTAGACCCAAAACAGCTGATTGTGTACCCAGTACAGTTTGTTGGCGGAAAACTGTACAGATCATGTGCACATATCTTGCTTCATGTACGATTTGCAGGAAAGTTTTATTTTAGAGAGGATTTTCCATACGCACCCATAAAAATTCCAGTAAGGGGTAAAGTGGGACGGACCTGTACACACAGGAATGGAGTGCCCATCTCTTTCGAAGCAATTGGGCCAGATTCCACCATTAACTGTTGCTGAAGGGGTAACACTACATCTCCTATACAAACTAGTCTGTTGCCTTCCCAACATTGAATAATGCCGGTATCCATTTATACACCTGGGTAGAGAGAAGCAATTGAGGTAAAGCGCCTTACTCAAGGGCGCAATACATTTGGCCACAGCGGGGCTTGAACTCGCAACCTTTGGCGTGTGGGTTGGGCTGCTGGATCACACATGCCCTCTTTGAGAGAGAGAGATGGGCACTCCGTTCCTGTATACACAGGTCTGTCCCCCCCCCCCTTTTTTTTTAAATTTCAGTATCTGATAAAATGTATCAGTTTGTCTTTAATACATGGATTCCAAGCCAACCACTTGCAGGTTATGTTAGCACATCCATGCCAGTACCAAAATACATGGAATTTTATTTTTTCAATGTTCCAGATTAGCAAATCGCTGCTTCCTTTAAGATTTTAAAAGTGACTATGAAAAAAATACAGCGTTTTCCAGAACAAAGGCACAAAATCAACAAAGTTAGTTCTCAACATCCTAAAAGTAAATCAGGCAAGAAATTCATTAATAAGTCATTTGTAACTTTCAATAGTCTTTATCAACAATATATATCTGTACTTAGTTACATTATACACAGATAATACATTTGCACAAATCAGATACGAATATTAACATGATTGCGTACCAATACAAATTTGAAATTTAATATACACATGCATTTTATCAAAGTATAATAAAAGTTATTGTCTAAGAGAATAAATAAACACCTGCAATTTATCAGATACATTGAATTTTAAAGCCGTAATGTTTTTGTAATGTGGAAATTACATAAATGAAGCCTCTGAGTGTGATACTAATACAATAATGTGGTAAAATTTTCAGGATTTCACTTGCAACATGCGGCTATGATACATAAAAAGCAAGCAATCATTTTTTTTATTGGACACTCATATTAAGGGCTACAAAGTCCATCTGCACCATAGAACTAAATTAATAAAAGGCAAGAGAACCGACGGCCATCTTGATTGGACGAGCTCACTGGTGGATGGGTAAACATGGTAAATATTACCGCCCAAGCCTATTACTATGTAAACCTACAGCATGGAAAAATGCAAATTTCTTGTTGATTCCACCAGGCGACCCTCTGTTATAAAATGATCCTTACACATCCAAGAACATCGTCAGGCATGCGGTTTGTTCAGTAAGTTTACCGTTGCAAAGATCAGGCACAATGTTTTTGGACATAGCATCCAAAATAGCACAGGCCTGTGTATGCTCAAAGTTGCTATGACTAGTGTGACAACATATGTAGTAGTAATGGCACATATTCTAATATTTTATTTGGAACTTTGACTACAGTAGTAGTGGTGGACGATATGACCACTTTTTTCAAAACAAGTAAGATTCTATGGGCCATTAGGGCTGCTCAAAACAACCTACAGCATTTTTTGATGTCATGAATTTTTGATAGGTTCCTTGGATTTTAATTTTGCATGTAAAGTTTGATGGGATGTTGCATTTTAACATTACTTTGAAAAGGCAATGTTCTATTTGTCAGAAACAACCAGATATGCTTTGGTACGTCAATCATGGCAAAGAAAAATGTAATATGTATGCTGAATTCCTAAAGGATTCAGTTTTAACGATATTGTATTGTTGGCCGTAAGGCCATGAATAGAATATCCATTAAGCCGATAGACTTAAAAAAGGACATAAGGTATTGGCTCCCGGTCATTGATGTTCAGTTAAACTCTTTCTATGAACATTTAATCAACGCATTTGTATTGAGCTTTTTTCACAACAGTGATACAATGGTGTTTCCTCGGTGATCTTTTGTAAGTCCTACTGGCTGAAAGGCCTATTCTATTTACTGCTTATTTGCACCCAAATTACCATTTTTGTCAAATTGAAGGCCTTTACAATTTCAACACAATATTATATTTTTCCTTTGGCAATATTTAGAGAATATACAAAAGCATCTGTGTGTGTTCTGACACAATAATTGAGAATTGAAGTTATGTCTAAAATTGCCAAGGACCCTATCAAAAATTAATTCCATCAAATTGCTTGCTAGATATGTTTTGGCAGCCCATATGGCCATAGAATCTCTTATTAAATAGAGATTTGAAAAAAGTGTTTATTTGCCCACTCCCACGATAGGCAAAACAGAATCTGTCCAACTTCACTCTTTTTTATTATTGGTAATCAGCAAAATAATTGTGTTCGCACGGCCCATTCTAAATAAGTTACGGGAACACCCGGAGCCTTGATCCGCACCATTTACAATAAGAGCCTTTGGTAATGATTGTGACAAGTTCCTGATGGCAGTGTAAGAATTAATTAGGCAACAGCGCAGTGAACGCCTCTGCCGAGTCTGGTGCTTTTATAAATGTGCATTTCATATTAACGTCCCAACGCACATAGTAACATATGGCATTAAGAGCATAATTAAACTTCATTTTCCACATATAATTATATCACAGATTAGAATTAAATCTAATTTTATATCATATTTAATTACATCACAATGGCCTCAGTCACCCATGTGATGGTAAAACTTCCACCACATGATTGGAGTTAGACAAAAAATGACATAACACCTTGCATATGTTTCATCTCGTGCTCCGAAGCTCCATTCTCAGAAGCATCTAACTTCCTTACCAATTAGCCAAGATTTAGGAATAAAAGATAGGATTTGTGTTTTTCCATCTAATATCGTGTCATAATGGGATGGGCCGTCCATACTACGATAAAAATTATTGGACTGCCATCCAATATGAACTGATAATAGATAGGCAAAACAACAATCCTATCTTTTATTCTCATTCTTATTCTCGAAAAGCTCAATGACACAACCGCAATCTTTAACCATTAGACATCAGGACAATCTTCTATATCGCAAAAATTTTTTTGGCAGTTTGCCAATAAATGCGCTAATGGTAAAACTTGACCAAGTCTTGGGTCCCACATTTTCCGCTCAAACTGTCTAATGATTAGTTTCCTAATAAATACAGTTCCAACCCTGTTTTTTTTAGACAATTTGACTTGGTTTTCCGTATTTACCTGTTTACTACAATTCATCAGAAAAAATTTTGTTTTGATCCGTTCGCCCTAGGGATATCCGGAAACTTTGAATTCCAAAAAACCTACTTCAGCTCCTGGTCCTGATGGACTTATGTAATGGCATGCTACGAAAGCTACCTGCTACGCATCATATTTTGGCACTCTTTTTACTAAGTTTGATTTCACAGGGACCCCGAAACTTGGTCTCACAAGACCGTTACACTTATTCATAAGCCGGACACGGACAAACCTGAAAACTTTAGAATGCTTTCACTGACAGCTGCGTCGGAAAGTTTTTTTCATCAAATCCTTTCCGATCGTTGATATCCGAATTCTGATCAGCAATAACTTACTAGACTCTCACACTCAAAAGGCATTCTTAAAGGGTATCAATGGATGCATCGAGCACACCCTATTTATGGGGGAATTAATAACCATGCTAAGCATAATAAGAAACCCTTCATATCACATACTTTGATTTGGCAGTCATTCGGTTCTATTGAACAGACTTGATTCATTATACACTTCAGAGAACAAAATCCCCGATTCCGTTTGTAATTATATTAAAAATTTGTATTCTCACTTGAAGTAATATCATGGGCCGACTTGAGAATTACCCGTTTCAGTTTAAGCGTGGGGTTTTCCAAGGAGACCCCTTATCACCCAGTATCTTTTTGCTTGTGTTTAACCCCATCATTCGGTTTTGAAAAATCATGAGAGTCTGCACGGTTTACACATTGGAAGGGGAAGCGATATATTACCCTACCTTTCGCAGACGATTTTTGTCTATACTCCTGACAAACGCAAGCATCAAAAGATAAGACTGAATACACAAATCAAAATCCATGAACCTTACTTTAACCTTCAAAATCAAATCTATGTCGCTCAGTAGTGGTAAACCGAGTATTTGCCAATTTAGGATAGGCGGATAATGTTTTGAAACACTTACAGAAGCTCCGTAAAAATTTCTCGCAAACATATTAACACATGGTCATAAAACTAAGATTTTTCGAAATTATCAAAACAATGTTATAGATCATATAATAAATATCAATAAGAAGCCAAGTTAGGAGATGAGTTTAAACTCCGGTTTAATAGTCCATTCCGCTTTACGGTATTGGTTTTCTGTGCATCAACTCTCTGACACGCAATTGACATCCCTTGACCAAATTCACACCAACGCTATCAAATCTTGCTGGGTGTTTCAAAAAATCGGGGCTTCAACAGCCTTTTATACAGCCCTATGGGGATGTCATTCCTAAAGCGGCCTGGGGGGGGGGGCGAGCCGCGCGGCCGGCCCGCGCCCCGGCCCGCGCTGCCGGCCTGGCTGCGCGAGGGTGGAGCGGGGCGCGGGGATGGGGGGTGGGGGGCGGGCGGCGGGCGGGGGCGGGGGGCCCAGGGGGGGGGTGGGATGGGGGTCCCCGAGGTCCGGTGTGCTCGGGGGGTCGGTCTCTTCCCCCGGGGGGGCGTTTCTGCATTGCTCCCTCCGCTTTTATCCTTTTGCTAAGTGTTTTTTGCTTTCAGTTCCTGATCTCTTTCCAGCCTTCCCCGCTTCCACCCCATCCCCCTGCCCCTCCCTATCGCTCCCCTTCTCCCCCTTTTTTCTCCGCCGTGTGAGGCTGCCTCCCTCTCTTACATATATTTAGAAGGCTCATACATTTGTCATATGAGATGTCTGGTCAGGTGACGACAGGGTTCTCCATGCTCTTCAATGCAAAGTCCACTCGCGAGTCTGCTTGGAAGAAAAAACTGAAATCTTTTGGTAGTCAACGCTGGAACACCCTTTACCAGATTGCCTGTGCAAAAGTGTCTGACGAGAAGACTAAGTGGAAAGTCGTTAAGGATAGTATTAAGAAAGAACCAAAAGGATAAAACAAAATCAGTGGCTTGATAACATTCAACCTTTAGTGGTCAGGGCAACATGCTTAAACTGATTAAAGCCGAAAACATCGACCTACCTGGAAGTCAATTTTTAACAATTTGCCCAGGGGGGTCTTGAGCTTTGAAGTGAGAGCATGTATTGATTTTTTTGCCATCATTTACAAACCTCCGTACACAACCAAGCCACAACATCTTTTCTTCTCCCCCAGCCCCCCGACCCCCCCTCACACTTGCCCAATTCCCCACCACAGCCATTCCGCACGGCCAGCAGGGCAAATTCCATTTGGGGGGGGGGTTGGCGAGGAAGGGGGGTAAGTCAGGGAAGGGGCAAACACCGGGCATAATCTTGCTGGAAGTGTAAGGCAGCACGCACCTAGAGTGCAAGGGTCGCCGAATATTCACCGCCTGGCCCCAACCAGAAGGCAAACAACCTAGGTTAACAAATCCCAGAATCGGACCGCATCAAGAAAGAAGAGAGTGTTGAGGACGCACTGGCAAGCTGGGGGGTAAGAGAGTTAATGCGAATGCAAACTCTGCCAAAATACACAACCCCCTCCATGTTCTTACAACTGTAGCATGCCTCCTTGCAACAAGGTATAACACATGGAGCACAATAGTATTCTTTTGCATATCGTTAATGGTTTTGTCGAAATCCATTAAGGGTAATTTCACCATTTTTTTTGCTGATCTCCCGGTACACGGTACAGGAGGAACCCTTCCACCAATATCTTCCACCACGGCTCAGAAACCTGATCTAATAATAATCGATAATGCAAAAAATCCATCCCATATTTAGATGTTGACTGTTCCTTTCGAAAATAGCCATGCAAGCCAATGAGCGCAAATTGCTCAAGTATCAAAAACCTTAATCGGACTAATTCAAAACGGTTTTAAATCACTTTAAATTTGTATTACGTTGGTTCTAGGGGGCTTGGTCACAACTGAGAATGTGGAAAGGATGCGCGACGCCTTTAAATTTCATTGGTTGTCCAATTTTCCCAGTTGCTGGTTTCTAGAAATTAGCAAAATAACGCTCTCGTCAGCAGCTATACCATTTGGATACGCGAATGACCGCAGTGGGACCTGCTCCTTTTTTTAAATTTAGCTCTTCCCCACTTCCACAGAACTATGTACTAGCCCTCTAGCCTGGCTTTCCTATACTAATTTTTATCAATAACTATTTAGAGGTTGTTGTATTTTAGTGTTACATGCTGCTGTGCGTTTGGCCTTGTCTGTTGCTTCCCCCCGCCTGCTGCTGGCCTGCCTAGTTCAGCCTACAGCGTGGCCCTGGAGGTGTTTTGTACATTCTATGTTAATTTTGTTGTATTTTTAATGATTTAATAAAATGATTAACACACTATTTTAGGTTGTTTTTATCACCGAAAATATTTTTCTTTCAATAATCTTAGTTAAAAAGGCAAAAATACTCCCCCAATTGTCAAAAATGAACCAACTCATACTAGCTGCGTTCGTGTGTAACTTTATACACGCGCGCGTAACACTTGCGCGATGACGCACATCTAATATCGTTTCATCTTAGATAGGCAATAACCAGTGATATTGCGTGTTTGCTTTCTAAACCCCACCCACTGAATAAGAATAGTCTTTCACGGTATGGACCTTTTTTTTCTTGTTCCGAGACACTTGAAAAACCTTTGACCAGTTTCGGCTGTCCCAATGTCAACACATTTCATTAACATTTGTCATTGAAAATCATCTTCAAACAGTCTTTGTTGAAAATTAAAGAAATAGGCGTGTACAGTCGATCGTTGTCATGTCAATATATAGCTTATGATGTCATATGGCCAAAACAAACAGTACATGTTAGAGAGGAGTTTAAAACTCCGGGTTTATATTCAATATTCCATTCCGCTTACAGGTATTTGTTTTCTGTGCATGAACTCTTGACACCGCAATTGGACAACCCTTGACCAAACTTCCACACCAACCACCCCCGCTATAAAATCTTGGGGGGCGGTTCAAAAAAATGGGCCTCACCAGCCATTTTATATAGCCCTATGGGGATGTCATTCCCTAAAGCTCTTGACATTATTTAGAGGCTCATACATTGTCATATGCCAGATGTCTGGTCAAGGGGTGACGGACAGGGTCTCCATGCTCTTCAATGCAAAGTCACTCGCGAGTCTGCTTGGAAGGAAAAAAATGAAATCTTTTGGTAGTCAACGCTGGAACACCCTTTACCAGATTGCCTGTGCAAAAGTGTCTGACGAGAGGACCAAGTGGAAAGTCGTTAAGGATAGTATTAAGATGTAGAACTCAAAATGATTTAAAACCAAAATCAGTGGAGTGAACATTCAACCTTTAGTGTCGGGCAACTGCTTAAAAATGGATGATAGCTGCAGAAACAGCGACCTTACCTGGAAGTCAATTATTACCAATTTGCACAGGGGGTATTGACTTTTGCAGTGAGAGCATGTACTGATTTTTGCCACCCATCATTTACAAACCTCCGTACATGGGGTAAGAGAGTTAATGCGAAATGCAAACTCTGCCAAAAATTACACAGACCCTCCTCCATGTCTTAACAACTGTACAGTCTCCTTGCAACAAGGTTTTCGGTAGAGACACATGGAGGCCACAAGTAGTATTATTTTGCATATCGTTAATGTTTTGCGAATATCCATAAGGGGTAAGTCACCATTTTTGCTGATCTCCCGGGTACACGGTACACCAGGAGGAACCCTTCCACCAAATATCTTACCCACTGCTCAGAAAAATGGGGGGGGGGGGGGGGGGTGGGGGGGTGGCGTGTGTGGGAGGGAGGGGTCATAACGGGGGGTGGGGGGAGCGGGGGGCGGGGGGTCGGGGCGGGGGGGGGGGGGGGGGGCGGGGGGGGGGGGGGGGGGTGGGGCGTTGGGGGGGCGGGGGGGGGGGGGGGGGGGGGGGGGGGGGTGGGGGGGGGCGCGGGGGGGTGGGGTGGGGGGGGGGGGGGGTGTTGGGGGGGGAAAAACAAACAAAAACAAAAAAAAAATCTAATAATAATCGATAATGCAAAAAAACCATCCATTGTAGAGGTGACTCTGGTCTTTCAAACAAATATCCATTGCAGCCAATGAGCGTAAAGTGCTCAAGGATCAAACCTTCAATCGGATCATAATTCAAAAAGGTTGAAATGCAATTAAATGTATTGAAGGTTGGTTCTAGGGGCTGGTCACAAAAACTGAGAATGGTGGAAAGGTTTGAGCGAACCCTTTAAATTTTATTGGTGTCCAATATTTCCAAGTGCTTGGTTTGAGAAAATTACGCAAAAATCGCTCTCATCAGCAGCTATACCATTTGGAATACGCCGCAATGAACCTCAGTGGACGATGTCCTTTTTACCCACTTCCATAACTAGTACTAGGCCTCTAGCCTGGCTTTCTATACCTAATTTTTATCAAATAACTATTAATGTTGTATTTTAACTGGTAAATGCTGCTGTGCGGTTTGCCTTGTTCTTTGTTCTCCCCCATGCCTGCGCATTGATGGCCTGCTAGTCAGGGCCCTGCAGCGGTCCTGGAGGTGTTGTTTGTAATTCTATTGTTAATTTGTTGTAGGTTAATGATTAATAGAAAGGGAATGAGGAAACAACACTAGTTTAGGTTGTTTTAATCTCACGAACAATATTTTTCTTTCAATAATATTAGTTAAAAAGGCAAAAATATTCCCCATGGTTCAAAATGAACCAACCCGTACTAGCTGCGTGCAGTGCGTAACCTTACACACGCGCGCGTAACACTTGCGCGATGACGCATTATCTAATATCATCTCATATAAGATAGGCAACAACCAATGATATTGCGTGTTTGCTTTCTAAACCCCACCCACTGAATAAGAATAGTCCTTCACGGATGGACCTTTTTTCTTTCCGAGACACTTGAAAAACCCTTGGACCAGTTTCGGCTGTCCCAATGTCAACACAGTTACATTAACATTTGTCATTGAAAATCAGCTTCAAAACATTCTTTGTTGAAAATTAAAATAAGAAATAGGCGTGTAAAGTCGATCGTTGTCATGCAATATATAAGCTTATGATGTCATAATTGCCAAAAAAGTACATGTAGCATTGGTAATTTCAATTCCAAAGTCTTATTGTTTCAGCCTTACTCCAGGTTTCAGCATAAGGTAGAACCATAAAAACATATTGGTCAAAGGTAAACTGATCCTTTGAACAACATTCTTTCATTTATTGTTTAACACTGATTTCTTCATTATGTTCTTCTCTGGTATCTTGGAGGCAGTAGGGAATGGGGGTAGGGTAAATTGACCCTCCCATCAGAGTGTTGTCCCCACATTTGTCCCCTAATAGAGCCTTGTGACTTGTCCCCATATTTTTCCAAGTAAATTTAAAAAATTAGCATGAATTTCTTGACTTTTGTCCCCTGAAAGTGAGTTCCCCTCCAATTCCACCACAGCATAGGGGCAATCTACACGGCAGTGCAGATCCAGATCAATCCATTTCACCGAGATCCAGATCACCGATCCAGATCACGGGAGACCGTTTAAGAACTCTACACGGCGCAGTGAGTGCGAAAGTACGGCGACCTTTCGAAGCGAAAAATGTACAAATGTCACATGTAACCTTAAAGATCAAAGCATACTTATGCGTACCGTAACCTAAATGTACGCACTTGAAGTGCAGCGATACTAACCAAGTGTGTACACACCATGTACGCGTTGCAGATCTGGATCAAGTTTCCGTTGCCCATGTAGACACAAACTGGTCTACGAGGAAACAGATTGATCTGGATCTGCACTGCCATGAAGATTGCCCCATTATTTTGGGTGCCTTCACTGTTTGAATAATATATTATAGTACATGATGCACAGACCTGCAATGGCTATCTCGCTTCACAATTCATTACGCAGTTTTGACAATACGAGGGCTCCAGTAGCATTGGCTATTTAGTTTCGTCCACGCTAATGAATTTGGGCTATTAATAGCATGTTTTGGGCTTTCTCTGGGTCAGAAGTTAAGGATATTTGAAGGGTAAATTGAAATAGTTACAAGACTTACCATATGATCAAATCTAGAGATTAACCGATCTTTGTAACGGACATCGGATCGGGGGCCGATTTTGCAAAATTGGGAAAAAAATCGGATCGGCAAAAATATGCGAGAGCCTGCTGATTCTCAGCCGATATATTGAATGAATCGTTCATTCGTTCGTGCAAGTCCAAAATCACAGTGGAAGATCCGTCTTTAACCAGCTGATAGTTTCATCATCCAGGTTGATTTCTCATTTCGTATAGGAGTAAATACGAAATTCAGCCTATGTTTTACATTGAAATATAAGCAAATCAAAATCACCTGTTTTCTTTCTTTTAAGACATTTCTGCAGCCAAACACAAAGCAAGAAAACTATTGAGTGTCTAATCTATATGAAATTACTATTATGACACAATATTTGGGTGCCTCAAAATCTCTTGTTGCACCTTTAATAGCTCAATAGCTTAATAGCACATATTTTTGTATGGATCATGTTTCAGCAACTTTCATCGCTGTGTGTGCAGAGTTTTCTACCTCGCTGAAAATCATCTAGTCACCAAGTACAATTTTGGCAGTGTTCATATTAATTATCATGACAACCAATCTGTTTTAAGCCATAAAATAACATCAAACCATCAAATTTTACCCATTTTTCTATTTGATTGTCAGAAACCTATTGCGAAACAATTAAATGTCAGTGGGTTCTAGACACATTATGATCTTTCCATCATATCTATAGTAACATATAGTTGACCTGTTGCTTGGGCCATATTTAAACAAAGGGAATTTTGGTCAAAATTGCCAGTAATTCCCAGAAAAAATTCATATTTAGGGGTCACTTAGCATTAACTTGTTCATTGATATTGGGAACATATGTTTGGCTTATATAAAAACAAGAAATACAATCCCATGCAATCATTTGATGTACCTCTGAAGACAATATGCATGTCATGTGGATAATATCAGTGAGACTAGCACCCGG